>QKWP01000712.1:173292-232421 GCA_003550325.1 Gigaspora rosea | reverse complement strand
AAAAAAAAAAAAAAAAAAAGAAATTGATAATCCAAATTTAGATGTAACTTCATGGCACAAAAAAGAATTTAAATACTTTATTAATCCAAATACCAAAAAATAAATCCTTTCATTTTATATTAAAAAATAAAATTAAAAAAAAAATATATTATTGTGTTTCATTAAATCAAAATTTCATAATTACTTGTATTAAATAAATATACTTATCTCCTTAGTTTTCAAATCCAACAGGTCTTCAAATTACCAAGACAGGTTCTTCAAATTGGGTCTTCTTTAAGTAAAGTGTTTAAATTCTTTCTGGTAAGTTACTTTTTTTATCAAATATATCTATTATTTGGATCATGATTTCTACAAAGAGATTGTTCATGCCCTTATATATAAAATTCTTGAACCAAACGCGTATACAACTTTGTTTTTACCGGTACTTTAGTAAACAATCTAAAACAAAATTATACGTTTTTAAAATAGAAATACACGATTCCAAAATGGGGGTCATCTAAAGCCAGGTGCGTTTATGTGATAAAAAGCCAATCAAATCGTAAAATTTAATCTTTACAGATCAGCCTGACGAAACAAAAACAAAGAAAAAGTAAAAAACGGCGAAAATACAAAAAACGAGTGTCTAAACCTGTCTAGGAGCATTAATAAAAAATGGCAGAAAGACAATTTTACTTATAAGTTAAGCCCTAAACCTAACCCCAAACTATTCCTCACCCTAATTTTAATTAAATAATCAAAAATATATAAACACACCTGGCTTTAGCCATCTTCCAAAATAGAAATACATTTCCAAACCGGAAATATATGATTCAAAAACAAGGCTTAGATTCCAAAATAGAAATACATGATTCCAAAATGGAAATACACGATTCCAAATAGAAATACACAATTTAAAAAAAACCGTTATTTATTACTTATGCGATGTTAGGATGAATAATGATATTTAATATAATTTAGTATAGTTTTTCTCGTAGTAGTTTCAAGTTCGTTTTAGAGGAGATTTACATATGTGAAGTAGCGTAAGAAAGAATTTTATTGAATTTTTAATAATTATTTTACAATAGGTAAAATTTGCGCAGATAGTAAAATTAGCATGACTATGACATGAGGGCAATATTCTGTCTTACAAAAAATATAAGGAAATGCAGATTTACTTCAACATGAGCTACATAATAGATTTTACTAGTTAGCTAGTGGGTTTTATACTATTGTATTATATATTTAAATACTGCTGCCCGAAACTATTTTGAGCTAATGACCGAAACTGAAACTCCCGAAACTAATCCGAAACTAATCCGAAACTATGCCGAAATTCTGAAACTATGCCGAAATTCCGAAACTATAACAAAATTCCGAAACTAAGTTTATATAAAATCCAAAAACATGAAACTATACTGAAATTTTGAAACTATACAAAAATTTCAAAATTTTTCTGAAACTAAGTAAATTTTGAAACTATACAAAAATTTCAAAATTTTTCTGAAACTAAGTTTTTATGTAAAAACATAAGACAAATCTGTCTTACTTGCATAAACAAACTAGCGTGATGCACTTTCCAGGCAACCAATTCTCCATTCCGATACCAACACTTCCCAGATGCAACTGTTTCCTAATAACTACTACAACAACCCCTTTTCTAATAACCCTTTTCCCAACAAACCCTTCCCGATACAACAACCTACTTGATGATTATTTATCAACAATCACTTTCTATCTTCGACACAACTACTTAGCCCACAATCATTTAATTAAAAATCACTTTCTTGACAATTCAATCACTATGATCCTGACAATTACAACACTTCTGATAACCATCCTTCCCGACAACTTTCTCTTCCTTTAACAACTTTCCTTTTTTCCAACAACTTCCCTTCCAACAACCTCTCCTTCCCTAAACTCACCCCTTCCCTGACATCACTACTTCTACAACACCACTTCCCCATCACAAACACTTCCCTGCAATCACCTTTTAAAAACCTTCGCTATTCTCATCACACTAATTATTTTGTCATATTTAATAAAAAAATAAGACTGCTTAAATAAAAATAAATAAAAATTTATATAAATATTAATTTAAAAAAAAGAATCACTAAATAAAAAAAATAAAGTTTAAATTAAGATTAAACAATCCAACAAAAAAAAATCAAAGATTTTGCCGGACAATCAAATTTTAAAATCACATGTAAAGTTTGTAATTCAAAATTTACAAACTTATTATATGATCTTTAAAAACTTAATTGGCCGGCAAAATTTTTGTTCAGTATTTTATTCCCACTCTACTATTTCTCTTTTATCTTGCTAACCACTCTCAAGGCTAATCTCTCATCTAAATCTCCTTTAGTCCCTACTCCAACAAAACTTCATCATCATATAATATAGCAACATCGACATCTTCACTAGCAAATAATCCAGTGCACTTTTAACCCCAATGCAACACTTCTTCTGAATCTTTTTCTAAACTGTTAACGCAACTAGTAACACCCTTGTAAGTTATTTTCGTCTTCTACTAATACCATTTATTTCGTCCTTGTTTTCTTTAAAAATTGGATACACACCTCTAATTTCATAAAATACTTTTAGTTCTTAAATGAATTCTAAACGATTATTTAAATTAAGCATTTTGAGAGGAACATAATTATTATAATTTCTACTTTATCATGCTAAATGCATGACATATGAACCTTTTCCGATATATAAATTCAGAACTCATTCAATCAGCATCTTTCTTAATTCGCAATCAAAATCTATTATTTTTTGATGCACACTTATATACAACTTCTACTAATTTGTTCACTCTTCGATACCAATAAATAGCATTTTGTATATCTCTTTCAACTCCAACCTCATTTCGATAGCATTGATCAAAATCTGTCATTCCATCTACACCCTAAATCAGCAGATTTCTGATAATAAAAGAATGCCTTATGTTCATCCTTTTCAACCCCAATTCCTGTGTTTATCCTTTTTCAACTCCAATTCTATACCGATAACAATAACCAACATTATTTGTTCCAAGGGCATCACCCATATCAGCAGATTTTAGATAGCAAACGAACGCCTTATGTTCATTCTTTTCAACTCCAATTCTATTTAGATAACAAAAACCAACATAAGTTATGCCGGTAAAATAACACATGTTTGCAGCTTTAATGTATCCAGTAGTTCGAACGCCTTTCTTTTTGGACCACGTGATACTAACGACAAAGCTAGACTTTCGTCGAGCTAGCAGCAAAGACAAAAGAGGTAAACAATTCTCCTCTTAAAAAGCCAATTCCTATGATCTCATACTTACTCATTAATCCTACTCAATACATCATACTTACTAAACTCTTAAATATATCACCCTCTTAATCAATATCCCAAACTTATCTATCAACCACCCTGCATCATGGGCCAGGATCATGGTCTCGTGACAAAAGGATGCCCATGACTTCGTTCATAGCATCAACATTTTTTTTTTAAAAAAAATTTTTTTTTAATTTTTTTTACCAGAAACGGAGTGATATATATATATAATGATATGCATCACAAGTACTATATTTATCTATTGTATGAGAATTGTTTAACTAAACATAGTTTTTGGCTTGATTAAAGTGCATGATGATCACTATAAAAATTTTTTTTATTATTGTCTTTCGGAATTGCACTAACTATATCATGAAAATTACTCGTAAAGAAGGAGCATAATGGTTATTTATCGTAGATAGATATGAGTGTCGATCAAGTCAAAAAAAATACCTACTCATGTCCCGGCCATTCAAAAATATCATTATTTCAATATATCAAAAAAGATACTTGAAACAATGGGCTGTATGGCTGGGAAATGAATAGAAACTTTTTGCCCTGATGTCGATTGAGGAAAGTTCTAATATCTAGATAATTTAAACTCTAATTGCTTATAAGATTTAATTGTATACCGATACGTATCTATGAGCAGCCACCTCAAAGTTCACTAACAACCGACATCACTATCACAGTTGTTGCAGCATATAATTGATTGATTAATTGATTGATTAAATACTGCGGCAGTGACAATGATCATTAGCGAATTTTGGGGCCTGATTTTAAAATTAGTGTGATACATGATGATTTTGTAGTATATTGATTTATTGCAGATAATTTTGTGACCCTATGATTAATTTTTTTCTAATTTATCATGAATCTGAGTTTGTGTCAGGCTTAGATTTATAAATTGGCTAGCTTTGGCAATCGCGATCGCAATCACAATCATTTAATCATAAAAAATTAATCGTTTGGGTTACAAAATTATGCAAACCGCAATAATTTAATATATTTTTGTAATTTAGATTATTTTTTTTAATTTTTTTTACTTAAACGGTATTTTTTTAAATTTTTTTTTTTTAATAATTTTTATTTTATAATTATTTTTAAATATATCGGAAAAAGTGGTAGTGCGTTGAAATGGTTGTAGGGAAAATTGTTGAAAAAGTGTGTCAGGGAAGTGGCGGTATCGGAGTAGTGATATTAGAAAGGGATGGTATCGGTGAAGGAAAAGGTGTCGGGGAAGGGTGGTACTGGAGAAGAATGGAGTTTGAAAAAATTGGTGTCAGGAAGGGTGATGTAAAAAGGTGATTTTGGGGAAAGGTGATATCGGGAAAGAATAGTATTTGAAAAGAATAGTGTAAGGAAGGGTGGTGTTAGGAAAGAATTGTCATTAGGGGAGGGATTGTTATCGAGTAAGTGGTAGTGTAGGGAACAGGTAGTTATTAGGGAAATGTTTGTTAAGTAAATAGTTGTTAGATAGGTTGTTGTGTTGAGGGAGAAGTTGTCAGAGAGTTTGGAGGGGATTGTATCAGGAGAATAATTGTTGAAAAAATGATGCTAAACTATTACCGTAAATTTTCAATTTTCTCAAGTTTCGGAATTTTGACATAGTTTTGGAGTTTCGGAGTTTCGGTTAAGTTTAGGCAAGTTTCGGCTTGAAGGGTAATGCCCAAAACTAGTAATACCAGTTTTGGTTTTGGCTAACTCTAAACTATGAGGTTTCGGGCAGCATCATTAGCTAGACCAGAATAGGAAGTTGGTTATTTCAGTTAAAAAGAAAGGACAATAAATAAATCATGTGAGAAATTTAAAGAATCTCATGGTCATCGTATTCGAATCAACATCAAGGCTTATTAAGATGCATACCGGTTAAGATACAATAGCAGTAATATAAGCATGGTAAGGTAACAGGCATGAATATGATAAATTGTAATTGGTATAGTAATTTCATTTCAACAATTTCAGTAATATTGTAAATAGCTAAAAAGGTTTCTATTTAATTAAAGTTAGAGGTTATCTAATATTTATTTGTATAGAGGCACCAAAAGAATCTGATTGGTATGTTTAATCATATTGATTAATTTATTTTTACTTTTTAAAAAAAAAATCATTGCAGATCATATCACATCGCAGTTCAGATATACAAGCACAAGGTATAAAGAGAAAAATTCAATACACCTATCATCATTTTTTAAAAATAACTTCAGAGCCATACAATTAAACGACAATCAGTTTATTATCGAATATACAATGTTTTTTTAGTAAATACAATGACAAAGAATCAATTTTATAAAGCTGATATGCATTTTTCAGATGAATTTTAAGATAATTGTAGAAAAAATTTTAATCATTTATTATTATGTAACAAGGTTCGCATTCAGAGGATGCAGATGCAATGAGAATCTAGCAGCATAGTAGTTGAGACTAAATAAATAACAGTCGATACTGAAAAAACATAGATCTCTGACCAATTAAAGACATTATGACGAATTTATTAAGTAACCCAAATCTGAAAATTTGACTACAAATTTAATATAATAAATTTTTATGTATTAATGTAATATGTCAAAAGTGATAAAGATGGGTTAGACATGTTATCAGTATAGATCAGAGGTCCAAAAAAATTTTTTAGAGGTTCGGTATCAATTTATTAATATGTAATTTGGCACCTAAAATTTAATTTTAACAATCAGAGACTTGGACTTGGTGACCGAATTTTAGCTTAATATCATAAATTCGGCATAATGCAAAAAGCAAAATAAACATTATGATTCTAAATCCAAAGCTCAATTAAGAATACCAGAAATCTAAATATATCTACAACATATATTTTAAATTGAGTCTTATACAGTGTTGTCATCAGACAATGTTTAAACAGATCTAATTTATATTGAACATTTAGACCATGTCCAATTTGTCCAAATAAATTTAAAAATATGCCCAATTGTATTGCAGTAAAACCTCCATAAGTGCACTCTTATAAGAGCAAAGCCTTTATAAATAATATACACAAATTCTGGCTCAAATATATACATATACATATGATTTCTACAAATGCACTTTCTCTTATTGATCTTTAAGTGCACTTTGTTAGAGTTTGGTCCCAAGAACATGCACGCATTTACAGAGGTCCAACAATTTATTAGATAGATAGATTATTTTCAAACATTATACTTACTCAATCGAAGGTTTTTTAATATCGATATAAATTAATACTGTACAAAAAAATTAACAGTGAATTATGAATAAATTAGTTAAAACCTGAACCATAAATTGATTATATTATAAATTTAAAAATCACAAAGATTGTACCTGTATATTAATGTTAATACGTGTAAAGATATTTCAGTAATTAATAATTTGCGAATGTGCAAAGCAGCAATAGTATAAAAACATATTATTTAGTTTCGAAACTTAATGCCATGTTCCAACCATGAGCCAATACAAATAAGAGCTTGTACGCGTTTTTCAGAAAGGTGTACACGCTGCAAAGAGCCCTAATGAGTTTTGAGAATTAATATAAGAAAGAAACGTTAAGATCTATTTGGAAGGAACAAAATATTCATAAAAATAGTTTACTAAATTTCGATCCAGCTGACAATGATGCCAATGTACTCCGAGGTATCCCGACCCGGAATTTTGGGAACCCTTCTGTATGAGTTATAAATATTATAAATACGAGTTTATTATTAATACGGCATATAACGTAATCGGCTCATAGTTCTAAATTGGTTCCACATAACACAAGCTGAACCATAGCTCAGTTAAGCTAATCCGCCTACGACTTTGCAGAGCCATTTTGCATCACTACTCATATGGCTCCTATTTATCAGGTCACCGCTACCCGATTAATTTTCTGTAAATCAATTAGAAAATCACATACAGCTCACTCTCGTTATAATGAAGTCCTCACTATAGCTTATATTGAGAGAATACTATATGAACTTCACCATATCAAGTTGAAGTTTATAATTTTGGAATTCAATCACTATAATGACTTAAATTTCTTGGATTACAAAAACTTTAAATCCAATACGCTTGTACAGTACTATTAGAAAAAATTTTTTTTATAATATAGTAGTACAAGTGAATACAAAATACATAAAAAAGGTTAGCATTCGATCTGCGCCTCAAATGGTTTTTTTAAATATAAAAATACGACTGTTGTTCATAGCGAAGTGAAAATGGAGCGCTAAGGATCAAGATCAAGAATCAAGATCAAGATAGATCAAGAATAGAGAATAGAGATCAATAGCCTACTATACAAAACGCTTTCAAATTCGTAATACCATCACTTCCTTTTATATGCTAAAAACGGACAGCGATTCTTGCCAAGAAAGACTAAATCTTGTTTCGAATATTCAAACCCGTAACACAAATATGAAAGCGCCTTTTGAGAGAGGTATGGTATTGAGAGAGGTAAAAAGAGGTAATTTGACCTAAATTATACTATGATTTGGTTTTAATTGGTCATTTGTTTAGCCAATGAGGTTACGGCAATTAATTCATTGATAAGTTTTGTAAATTTGCGAGTTACCAAATAAATTCACAAGTGGATGAGTAGCGTTCATTAGTACTTTTGTTTTGCGCCAGGTTTGTATAGATGAAATTTTTTAAAAAATCTCTTAAATTTCTTTATTTTTATTAAAAATTTATTTGAATTTTAAAGAATTACATATATTTACGTTAAAATTTATTAATGCAAAGTATTAGTTATTTAGACTTTATAATACATTAATTAACTTGCGAGTAATCGTGAGTTAAAAATTTCATGATAATTTCCGAATTATTCGAGTCACGAGTTGACGATTACATAACTGTTCGATCTCTAGGAAATCGCATCTAGGACCTAATTTTGTTAGTTGGAATGATAAATACTCTTGATCAGATAAATAATTTCCTGCTAATTAAATTGTTCTCTCTGACGTGTTAAACTATCATAATATTTTTATTCAATTGGAATGATAAACACAATAGATTCGGTAAACTATTTTTTACCAGTTAAAATCTATTTTGACCAAAGCGCTTAAGAAGAACACCCTTAGTCGATTCTTAGCCATGCTATTTTACATACAAGAGTAATCGACTTTGCATAGCCGAGTCGATAAATTTATGTCGACTACAAGTACTAATTGTAAAGACATCTTTACAATACTGCAATAGGATATAACCCAAGTGACGTAAATATTTCTGTACCTATAATTCATATATATATATATATTTATCTATGATAACATTCATACAATTGTTTCTTTTACCGAGAATATGCCAAAGTAAAAATAGATTATAACTTATAAGAAAATGCTAAGCACATGCTCAAATAAATCAGATACAGATAATATCAATTTATCAAGTTTCGGCAACGTGTAATCCTAAATTTTCTCTTGAATTTGAAAAATAAAGTTGTGCTAAAATTTATTACATCTGATGGTATGAAGCAATAAACCACTTTTTTTAATATCACACAAAATGACATACCGGTATAAAAAACTTTTAGAACTTTATTCGGGGTGAGATTTCAAAATTAAGCTCAAATTTAGAATAGAGTATATTTATTCCTCACCGCAGAATGATTTTTAACTTTCTTATATTCATTAGTATTAGTTAAATGGTTTCTCTGGTCCGGTCTTGGTCCAGTCTGGTCCTGAACTAGTTAAGAACTAGTTCATGCCCCTGTTAGAAACCGATTTAACTCTAACGGTTTAATAATCTCTAATTGACGCAATCGTAAAAGCATTTACTCGATTACCGATAATTCTAAAGCGGAAAATGCCGATTTTAATTATGCCAATTTAAAAAGTGTTCATTGACATTCCTAAGTATCATAAAATTTTACTGGAGTAACACATATTGTATTAAGTGAATTACAATTCACCCGGGTGTCAAATCAAGTAAAAAATTTTAGACGTGTTGATCGATTGATATAACGCTAAAACATTTTTAGACAAACTGCTCTTTATAGAAATGGAATCGATAAATTCAGTAGGACAATATTTAGTCAGAAATAGAAATCAATATAAAGAGACTTATATAAACAGTTACACACAAGTCATTGAGAGATTTTACGATATATTTTTTCGTCTGTTATTTTTTCTCACCATTACGATCTTTTTTATGTCTTTAGGGGGAACCATAGATTAACGTTCTCGGATTTACACCTCATTTCAAAGTAATATGATGAATGAAGATTGCATAAGAATAGTCCTCAGAAAACTTGCCGAAGACACGGACAGTGCAAATACATTGTTCACAACTACAATTTTGAATAAAATGGTGAATTTTTTCTTCGTTTTTGATTTGAATAATTCTTTTGTTTTTTCTTTTTAAAAAAATATACTCATACATTATAATATATTAAAACAGTGGAATCGTTTGGCAACTAAATGCCTTTATAAAGATCCATGGAAATATTGTTTATACAATTCTTGTGACAAAAAGAAATTAATAGAGACTTATCTATTATGCTATGGATTCTTTAGTAATGCTAATTTTAATAGAGTGAACACAGATGAACCATTACCAAAAAGGCCTTGTACCAGAGAAATCACAGAAATCACACAAGATATATATATTCCTAAACACGATTACGTTCATATGACAAATAACCTACATATACCTGTATTGTATAAATGTATAGAATCATGGTACGCATCAACTAAAAATCCTATTATTCGACCAGACGAGATAACAGACGATATGAGACTAGAGGTTAACATGAATTTCTTTCAGCTTCTTAAAATGTTTATCGACAGAGCAAAGATTAAAGAATGTACGTTTCACGAATCGCAAGAGTTTACTGCGTATCCGATACAATTGCAACATTTGAATGAACTTATAACAACTCTTTTTAATCGAAATCTTCATTTGCGCTATCTGAATTTGGGTTATTTCAACTGTAATGATGATGGTTTGGATATCCTTACTAGAAAATGTACGGCACTCGAGACTTTCAAAATTAAAGCTTATGGTTGTTCGGATGAAGCATTGGCAAAATTTTTA
The DNA here is from genome assembly GCA_003550325.1 of Gigaspora rosea. Lineage (NCBI taxonomy): Eukaryota > Fungi > Glomeromycota > Glomeromycetes > Diversisporales > Gigasporaceae > Gigaspora > Gigaspora rosea. The sequence goes on along the minus strand of QKWP01000712.1, from coordinate 222,137 downwards.
AGGGCACAACGAAAACTAACAAAACTTAAAATACGTGACGCAACTGAAATGAGAGAAACAATGGACGCGATAGGAACTCTTTCAAAATCCATTGTAAAGCTCCGAATTCTCAATTGTAATCTTGAAAATTGCACGACACCTTTTACTAATATTGGTGAATGTAATCGCCTCCGTTCACTCTACATGCGTTGTATTTCTTTCACAACGAACACATCATTATCACAACTTTTAATGCCGATCGCACAAAATTGTGAATTTCATAACATAGATTTTTCGAAAACTCCATTACCTGTTGAAGTGCTTATTGAAATTGCAAAAAAATCGTCGACAACTTTACGACGTGTGCATCTTGTGCGGCCTGATAACGATACACAGTATACCGATCTCTCTGCTGGAATAGTAGCATTGGCCCAATATGCCACTAATCTTCGCCATTTTGAACGAGATATTCTTCCATCGGAAATTAATTCTATATCTTACTTCTTAAATTCTATCGGACAATCTTTGGAAAGATTAGAAATAGATTCCAACATGGATGGACGTGACATGTCTAACTTGATTGAAACCATTGGTAAAAAGTGCCAGAAATTATGTGTATTAAATATTAGTAATTTTGAATTTAACCTTAATGCCTTTAAAGAATTGGTAAATGGATGTCGTTTATTGCATACTTTGAACATTGACTATTCACAATCAGTCAATGAAAGAGTATTGGAGTTACTTGTTCATGCTTCTTCGTTGCAAACGTTATATATCAAAGTATGTCCTAATGTATCTGTTGAAGAAATTGAACGATTTCATGAAGAAAGGGAAATCGCAGGAGAAAGGGAAGTCGAAGTAGAGTACTATTGACATACACATACGTATATTTGGTTTTATTGGCCAGTGTTTGTTATATAGCGAATTGATTGGTAATATTGTTGATGGCAACTATTAAACTGTTTTGGTATTTTTTTTTCATTATTTTTAAGTTTGTAAATACTTTTAATTTATTTTATATAACATTATTTATTATATAGTATGAGTTAAAAATTATACTTGCTAGCAAAATCCCAAATTTCCCAAAAAACAATTTATATTTAATATTTATAAAAGTTAAATAAAAAATTCATTTGGATATTTTGCAAAAATATTATATATAACTATATATATAAGTTAAAAGGAGGTATTGTGACGAATTGCTATATCTCGTGATCCCTTGATTAGAATCGGACGAAACTTGGCCATTAGAATCCTCTCATCAAGAGGAATCGAATGATACAAATTTCGGTCGATTCCGATCACTAGGTCACGAAATATTTGAACTAATGCAGATTTTTAATATTTTTTCAATTATTAATTAAAATTTTTTATGCTTTTGTAGTCAAAGCCAGCCAAATTTTATACCAATCGATTATTCTTATTGAGAGAAGTCGATTGGTGTAGGAAACACTCAATTTTTGATCATGAGATATCCATGTTTAAAGGATAAAACACATATAAAACTGTAATAAAAGGGGTATCGTGACCCTGTGATCAGTATTTGACGATTTTGATATCATTTGATTACTCTTGATGAGAGGAATTGAATGGTGTAAGTTTTTGATTCTGATCACGGGATCCCTAGAAATCACGATTCGTTAGAATACCCCCAGTATCCAAAATTTTCTATTTTTTTAATAAAAATTAAAATATTTCGAGATCCAGTGACCATAACCACTATCATTCTAACGGCACAATACAAATTAGGGACGTTTAAAGCCTGGCACCTTATGAAATTATTTGGTTTTTCTGATTTAATATTAGGGTTAGGGTTGGAAGTAGTTTTATATAGTAAAATCACATTTCCAACATTTTACTTAGTCAACCAAGACCGGTTTAGATAGCTATTTGTTATACATTTCGTGCTTTTGTTTTTGCTGTTTTGCTTTGTTTTGTTTGGACTAATCCGGGTTATATATCGAGTAATTTTATAAGGTGCTAGGTTTTAAACAACCCCTAAAAATATTTATTTATAATCAATAGATTATGTAATATAATCAGAATATTATTAATTCAGCATAATACCCTCCCTCTTTTATCTTAATATACTGTGCATATATATATATTTTAAAGCAAGGTTTTGTTTTAGTTTTTTTATTAGGTTTTAATATATAAATTATATTAAATTAATAACATGTTGTTATATATTACAACAAATAATTTAGACTAGTTTATCTATAACCAATACTTTGCTATGTAGAGATCAAAAGCTCTGCTTAGTCTTTATAAACTATATTATCAATAAAAAATAAAGATGTATTTTATTTATAGAATAGTTTAAACCATTAATTAAATTTATATAGAAATTTAATAAAGATAAAAGCAAGGTCTCACCTTAACATTTAAAAAAAAAAAAAAAAAAAAAAAAAAATTTATATAGTATTTTATTTTTAGTTAAGGTAAAAGCTTATTTTGTAAAGCTAAATACAGTTGATTGAATTGGTTGTATCTGATTTTTTAAAATTTTGTATAAAGGTATTCAAAATCTTTTCTTATATTTTTTGTAATTTAATAAGAAAAATAGTATTAAAAGTTATAAGGTTTTTTGTATTTTTAAATATTTGATTAATTTGTTAAATTATATACTTACCAAAAATTACTACTATTACAAGTGACAATAGTCTTCAATATAGTACTTGCAACACAACACATAGCAGCAGGGATCTTGTAAAGGTCAAAGAAGATATGAAGCAGTGTACAAGTGGAATATTACTTTACTAGAGTAGTTCATTAGATATTTATTAGAAAACAGAAGTATTTATTTGGCACTTATTTTTGGTACAATATTTAAGAGATAAACCTATTTTAAAATAATAAAGAGAGAAAAGAGGAATCTGTATTTAAAGCTCATGTACAGGAAAGCAGAAAGCTAGAGTTCATTATTTTTAAAAATATATATAAGTAAAAGTATAAAAGTAGAAAAGTAAAGTATAAAGTATAAAAGCATAAAAGTATAAAAGTATAAAAGTATAAAAGTATAAAAGACCATTTTCTATTATCTGTATCTCTTTTTATATCATGCTAAAATATCCTTAGAATATTCTAGCTTTTAATAATAAGAAGTCTATTCTATAACACTATATTGTGAAACAGTATAAAGCATCCATTCTATATAGATAAGGCCATATAAAATTAATTTTTTGGTTCTCATAACATAAAATTTTAAAAATAACCCGGCAACCCGGCTTTTAATTTTATTTTCAAAAAATTTTATATGTAAAAAACATATAAAATTTTTTTATAAAAATTTTAAAAGTTCACCCAGATAATAAATATAGTAAAATTTTTTTTTCAAAATTTTGTTGAATTTGACCCAGCCAGGTTATGAGAACCAATTAATTAAGTTTGTATGGCCTAAGATACCAATTTTTGATTCTTATATAATCAATTATGATTGGCTAATTTTGTATAATTGATCCTAATTAGTTAATTAAACATATATTTTTTTATATTAAGTACCAATTTTTTAAATTATTATAAAACTTTAACTTTTAATAATTTTTTTAAATCAAAAAATTATAAAAAATCCTTTGCCAAAAATATAGTTTAGTTAAAATTTTACCAATTTGTCAAAGGGTTTTTTAATTTAACTTGTTTTAAAATAGTTATAATAATTTAAAGTTTTTATTAGTAAAAAATAAATATATTTTTCTGTTTATACTATATAATCCAAAAGTATAAATTATAATTTATATAGGGTTCCAAACCAGTTTGAAAATCTTTAACTGGATCTGTTAGGTAAAAACTGGTTGATAACCGCCTATCTGAAACTAAAACTGGTTATCTAATTAAAACAGATCATCCGATTATAATCGGGTGACCTGAATATCTGATTATAATCAGGTGACATGGATTATAATTGGGTGACCCAGATACCCGATTATAATCGGGTGATCTGATACCTTATTCATTAACCTGCTGTACCATTATTATAATTCATTATTAAACATTGCAGCATATTGATTTGATTCATTTATTATTAGTAAATACCGCTTATTTTATCACATATCGATCAAAGCTTATTATCGAGTATTTAAAGCATCATATAGTATAAACAATTTTGATACAAATTGCATTGTATTAAAATTTAGATTGTAAAAATTATTTCATAAATATATTGTCAAATGACATAGCACATACTAATTTAACATCTATATTATAAGACTATCAGTAATGTTTTGTGCAAATAAAAACCTGAAGTTTATAATTTATCTAATACACTATACCTGGCAGATTAGTAGAATTACCTATCTCATAACTCGATATAGCAAGTATTCGATATATGCTATATTGAAATTTTTTTATTCAATGGCTTCGTTATAACAAGAGTCACTTATGGTCGAATATCCGAATATTAACCATTAACCCGAATCTAAACTAGTTGTCGTTCACTATGATGAAACCCATCGCTTCTTTTGCCTTTTTCTAATGATATCATTTTTAGCATGACAGTGGTATTGTTTTTCGAATATTTTGTTTGATGACGATTAGTAGTTGGCAAAATTGAATAGCAGATAGTAATGGGTAAATAGTGATGGGCAAATCGGTGGATTTCTTAGTGTATGTTTGGGGAAACAACAAATGATGGCACTGGTACATGGCAACTCCAAGCAACATAAAAGCAAAATACTTAAAATACATCATGAATCGGCGACACTACCAACGACGTAAACGACACGACAGCATCAGAAAAAACGTCGTTATGTAAAAAAAAAACAAATTAGTATATAGAAATGACAATTATAACATCAACAGTATCAGCATACTACAACTTCAAGCAGTGAAAAGCAAATATCACTAAATATCAACACCAGCAACGACAACTCCAATTAATACCGACAATGGTAAACGATTAAAAAAGGAAAAGTATAGCGCAAAAAAAAGGTACTTAGTATTCAGGCACTAGTTAAAGCGAAACGATAGATCAACACCAACAGTACCAGGACCAGCAATACTGGCAAGGACAACGCAAATCAACGACAGTATTGGCAAAACGACTGAAAGGGAAAGTATATTACTATTGCACAAAAGAAGAAACGTTGCTATGTGGTAAGTGGTAGAGAAAAAAAAATTAAAAAATAATTAACAATAAGAAAAAAAGATCTGTGTACTCTGAAAAAATTTACCACCTATTTAAATATTTCTGATTAAATATCTAAATATAATTATGATATCAATTTACTAATATAGTGCGTATTAGAAATTTTTTGAACTTATCTATATGGCACGCATATTAGAACTTTTTGAACTTTATCTATATGAATCGTATATTTAACTTGTTTGATATTGATCACTTTATATCAACCGGTTATTTATTAACTGGATATCCAGGTCAATCGAATATCTATTTGTAATCGTTTATTAACCGGATATCCACTTATTATATTTAAAAACTGGTTTGACAAAACTATTATCCGTTTAGTAATTTTTTTAGTTTGGGTAATAGATTATACAGTTATCCGAGTGATAGGTTGGAACCCTAAATTTATATACATAGATAAGAAAAAGATTTTTTGTGTTAAGCTAAATAGATATTAAGTCAAACTTGCTTTTATTTTGTTAGTATTTTACAATTGTAGTTTTTATTATCAGAAATTTTTAAACAAAATAGCAATCAATTAACTAATAGGTAGAGTTTGAGGCATGTATGTTTTTTGGGCATGTCTATTACTTAACAGCAAGCAAATTTGTCTGTTTAGATATTATAAAATTGGTTCTAATTTACTTTTTTTTAATATTTAACATATTTAAATCAAATTTGGTATGATATAATAATATTTAAAAATAAGGATTATATTTTTGCAATATTTGTATTTATATTATAAAATAAATTATTTGGATTATTTAATCTATATATACTATATTATATAAAAAGAAATTTAATAAGCTGTATTCTAATTCTAAATATATTTAGAAATAATAATAATTACTATGAGTTATTTTAATTTATATTTTATATAAAATTTAAAAAATTTAAAAAAAATTTAATAGTAAAAAGTTCAAAAAATAAACTTTAAACTTTGACAATTATTATTTATCGCTATAGTGATGCATCACTACTCCTAATCGACCAATCATTTTGTTTGTTTTGATTTTACATTAATCAAAACAAAACAAATAGTGGTGAGTTATAATTAGGATTAGTATGATAGGTGCGATAGTTAGAAGGCCACCAACCCAAAATCTCACAAGGAATTTTTTTTGCTAAAAAAAAAGTATATTTCATAATTAAAATTTTAAGTTAGAAATAATTTTTTAAAAAAAAGTTGTTTTGCTTCAATTTCATATTACACTTGATTCTGCTTTTTGATTAGTTGATTAGAAGTGGTGATGCATTGCTATAGCAATGAATGATAATTCTTTTAATCTTTTATTATTTAAAATTTTCTTAAAATAAAGTTAATAAAGTAGACTCAAATTATATTTTTTAAATAGAAAATCTTGTTATAGTCACTCTTGATATAGTCAAAACCTTGATATAGTCACATTATTTTTAAGTTCTAACTATTATAACCTATATAAAATTTGACCTTTATATAGTCACAACTTGTTATAATCTCCAGATTCTTGTTCCCAAACTAGTGATTATATCAAGGTTTGACTGTATATAGTTAAAATTAATATTTAAAATTTTATTAAAAATGTTTAATTTTTTAAGAATTAAATAAATAAATTTGTTTACTCTACAAATTAAAAAAAAATAAGTATAGATGAAGATGAAATTACTCTTTTTATTAAAAAGTTTTTGTTAAAATTGTTAAAATTATTTGATAGTAAACTTGGTAAAATTAGTTTTTCAATATTAAAAATTAATTTAATTAATAATTTATTACTCAACTGAAAAATTTCTATATTAAAATATGATGCAGATTACATATGACAAGATTCAAATTAAAATTTTTAGATTATAAGTAAGTTAAAAAATTTTAACCAAATACTATAATAAAGTAGTACAAATAATAAAAGACACCAAGAGGTTTTGATTATAAAATTATTAAATGATAATCTTTTTTTTTAACAAACCTTACTTTGAATCAATATGGCATTTCTATAAAAAATCGCTATTAATTAGATTATTAATATTTTTGATTTCACTAGTCTTTAAAACTCTAGACTAACAAAATTACTTTTGTACAATACTTTTACTAGATCTAATCTTGATTTGTTAATTTTAACTTCATTATTAATAATGATCTTTGTACTTATAAGTATTATATAATAATTGGGATTTTATACTTAATCAAATGCGATTTATCTCAATTATAGAGCCAATCAAAAAATGTTTAACAAAAATTTTTATACAAAGACTTGACTATATAATTAACCAAAACAAATTTAAACTTTGTAGCTACCAAAAACTCTTCTATATATCATCCTATTCAAATTATTCACAATACTATTGTATACTTCAAATTTCACAAACAAAAAGCTTGGATATTATTTCAGAATATGTTCAAAGCATTTGATAAAATTAATATAAATCAACTACAGATTGCATATAAAAGAATAGGAATTCCTATTTAAGGCATAAACTTTATTACCAACCTTCATACTGATCGGCAAGCCAGAGTAATAACTGTATATGGTCTTACCAAAACAATTAACATTAACTCTGACATAGAACAAGAAAAAATATACTCATCACTACTCTGGAAAATTTACTATGACCCTATTTATTTTTTATTCACAATATATACAAAAAAGATCTTTTAAAAATATCAACATCAATACCACTTGATATAATAACTAACAAATTCTCTAACCCAACCTCTATACCTCCTATTGCATTTATGAATGATACAGTTTGGAATGCTCCAAACAAATCAATTCTACAAAAAATTCTTAACGATCTTACAGAACTCTACAAAATTAACAATATCCAAGTTAATGCTTATAAAAGTAATCTTCTTGTACTTAATCCTCCCAAATCAACAAACTTATTTCTTCAATTTAACAACCATACTATAATACCATGTAGATCTACTAATACTATAAGATACTTAGGTATCTATTATAATGGAAAAGGCTCTACCAAACCAATTATAAAAAAAATACAAAGCAAAGTAGAAAATCTTCTACTTTCAATTAGATATAAAAAACTATTTCCAATACATATTATACATATAATTAATACAATTCTAAACCCCTCATTAGAATATCTTCTACAAATAATTTCACCAATACAAGCCTTCCTGCAAAAATTATCAAGACAAATCTCTGTTTAGATCAAACATTCACTATTCTTACCCAAAATATATCCAACAATATCTTAAATAATTCCTATAATCTAAATATTCAACTTCTCTTCCAAACTTTTCTTTTTTTAGCTACATCTAATATAGAAAGATCATTAAATTCATTACTTTTACTTAAGCAAATTGCCATACACAGAATTAAAAGTTGGCTATACACCAATAGGGTTCCTACAAACCCAGATCAAATCGGTTTAATTTGATATGAAATCAAACCCAAACCCAACTATGATTAAAAAAATATTTGAGTTTGATTTGAAGCAAACTTTTTAGTTAAATTTGAGTTTGGTTTGAATTTGAGTTTGAAGTTTGCAAACTAGTTTGAGTTTGAATAATATAAATATATTTTTATATTTTAATTGATAATCTGCCAGTCAACTGAAAAGTGATCATAGTGTAATATAATGCAGATTATATAAAAATCACTATAGGCGAAATGTGGCATGCTTCCATTTAAAACTTTTTTCTTACTAAGTTAATAATACTTGTCGACTAATTAAAAGTTGTAGAGCTTGTTGAGACGCATCTAACAGTACTTAGATCATCCAAATCGGCCCAGTGGATGGCAAGATATCGTCGAAAAACGATTGGCCAACTATATAAAATCTCTGTGTAAACAAATATTGTTTACTCGGAGATTTTATATAGTTAGCCAATCGTTTTTCAACGATATCTCACCATCCACTAGGCCGATTTGGATGAACTAACCACCGTTAGATGCATCTTGACGAGCTCTACAACTTTCAATTAGTGGGCATGTATTGTTAACTTAGTAAGAAAAAATGTTTTAGATAGAAACATGCCACATTTCGCTTATAATAAGTTCATATGTAATCTGCATTACTGAGTTTTATATAGTCAGCCAATCGTTTTTCGACGATATTTCTCCATCCACTAGGCCAGTATTGTCCACTGGAACGTTCTAGTAAAAATTGCTAGAACTAGATAATCACTGGAACTAACTGAAACAAATAAATAAAATATTTGGTTCCAGTCGTAGATTGTCACTGGACCCTTTCGGTGGAGATTTTTAGCACTGGAAGAAGGTTCTAGTGACTTCTAGGAACTTCCAATGGCTTCCAATAGCATTCGACTTTCTGTCACTCATATTTAATATTATGGATTAATATTTAAATTTGTAAACTTAATATTGATAAAATAATTAATTTTATATTTTATTTATATACATAATACAGTAGTAAACAGAATTTTTTACATTTTACAAGTATTACAAAAATTTTACCACTATTTTGCATCGATTGATTAGATATGACCCTAATATTGTCACACAAATACAAAAATTAAAAAAATCCCCATCTATATACAATACTAATTCATAAGTACAAGCTAAAATGATGCATAAAATCTCGTTATATTTCACAAAAAAAAGTTATTAGTACAGAATGGGTTATTGTTAGCATTAAAATTATTGAGAAGGAACATAGCGAAAGTTGATATAATTAATAATTCGTAATTGATTTGCTTGTGTTAGTAAACTGTCTCTATAGAAAATCATGTGTATTTATTTATGCATTTTTATTAGTTAATATTATTTAGATTTCAGTAAAAAAATTATTCTAGTGAAAAATCTTATTGGAACCACTGAAAGACTAGAAAAACTTAGTATTCCAGTGGGATTCCAGAGTTCCAGTGGCAATACTGCACTAGGCCGATTTGGATGATCTAACCACTATTAGATGCATTTCGACGAGCTCTACAACTTTCAATTAATGAAAATATATCATTAACTTAGTAATAAAAAAAGTTTTAAATGGAAGCATGCCACATTTCGCCTATGATCACTTTCTAGTTGACAGGCTGATTATCAGTTAAGTAACTTGTTTAAAATATAAAAATTTATTTATATCATACAAACTCAAACTAGTTTGCAAACTTCAAATCAAACTCAAATCAAACTAGTATAGTATTTGGGTTTGGTTTGAATTTGATTATTTTTTATTTAAATTTGGGTTTGATTTCAAACTTTATAAAATTTATAGTTTGAGTTTGGTTTGATTTGAAGTTTAATCAAACTCAAATCAAACCCAGATCAAACTTCAGAACCCTACATACCAATTAGCAATCAGAACTATTTATTAATAATCTAATTACTTTTAACAAAACTAAATACTATACTATCATTAACTATCTAAATTTAATTATTAAAAATGATCTTAATATTCCTCTTCTAACAATTAATTAACTTAGTAATTCTTCTTAACTCCCTAGCTCTAATCCTATTTATCAAAGACTTCCCAATCTAACCAAACCTATACTATATAGTTTATGCAATAATCATATTCTTTTTGCAGAACAACTAATGACTGCAACCAATAATAGCTTATTACTATGGAATAATATTTATCTCTGAACTGGTAAAGCTACGAGGAAGACTCCAAACTGTTCAAAAATCTACAAAACACATTATTTTCTTCTATCCAAACAATCTTCCTATCTTTTAAACTTAGTACTATAAATCTATTTATTAATACCCTTGATCTCTTACCCTACTTAAATAACAATAACTATTGGCAACTTTACCAATATAATAACAACCTTTATATCTTCTCTAATAATTTCTCAACCAACCTTACAAATATTATAGTACTTCCTATATGGCATATGTAAAACTAGCCAAGTAATTGTTTCTGATATCGCAATAACAATAACAGATATATTAAACATTAAAACTATCAACCTTTATAAGTATCTATCTTCAACCAAAAAGCTAATAGTACTCAAGATTGATATTTCTGAACTACAATCTCTTACTCAAATCAAACTCAAATCTTCTATACCACTATTTCTTTAATCCTTCTATTTTAATACCTTTACTATACTATTCTCAAATACAAAAATCAATCTCTAACCCAGTATATATTGAACAAATATTCAATATATATAACCAACTTCAAAATATACTAACTAATATAACTACTTCTCTACAAATTTATATAAATTCCTCTTTTTCCAATTCTGTAACTATACCATCAACTGGTATTAGCTAGTTTATTTCTAACTATTCCTTCATCAAATTTAGTGCAGCAATAACTAAACAATCAAATACACTCTGTATAAATCTTAAAATAATTGCTCTACTACTTTTATTGATTCCACCAAATAATTATTCCAAATTCTTACAACCAATTATCCTACTGTCCAAACAATCAAACAGTTACTCTAATCACTACAAATCAAAATCAATCAAAATGAATGTCATATACTATATATTATAAATACAACTAGGCTAATGCATAGCATTGTAGGACCGGAGCCAAAATATTTAAATACTATATTGTACTGCATATAGTGTCATTATATGTCCAGAATCCATTATATGATGTTCATCATATTGCACAAATGCGTTAATATACATATATTGGTAACATTAAAGCACAAATATAGATACATGTGCAGACAGACAAAAAATTTCCAAATACTATTTCTAATAAGATTTATATTATATATATGCAAGTATATCAAAAAAGTAAAATTTGGCAAGATTTTTACAATTGAAGCACATCAGGAAAGTAATTTTTGTATCACTTTGCATAGACACTAATTAACTGTCGCTACACCCCGGCCAATAATCTCTCAAAATTCTATTCACCTCTCAATATCCAAAACTAAAGCAAATACACAAAACATACTATATATTACTAGCAAAAAACTAGCAATTAAAGGTACTACCAAAGAACCAATATCTCTCAACTATACTAATTTTGATCTTCCTACCATTTTATATGCTATAATAATATTATATCACTTAAAATATCGTATCTTTTTCAAAAGTCACTTCAAAATCAAACATTTAATTGATTAAATTAGCTATAACCAAAATCAATATATTAACCAATCACCCCTTACCTAGAAAATACATATTAAAATCCTTAACCTTCTTTTACTAAATACCCCAAATTTCTCTTTCTTTTCCAAATTAATAACTAATAATTTACCAACAATGAACAATTTACACAAACGATACTTAGTTCTATATACTTATTCTAACTGACTTAGTGCAATTAATACGAAAATGCATTACATCTCTTTAATTGTCCTAAACTCTAATACAACCTAGTTCAAATTATCAATACAACTATATAAAACTTTTTAACTGCAAACCTTTCTAACAATAATAACAATAATAATATCAACAATCCTTATTTACAAATCTTACAAAAACTCCTATACTACTTTTTCTCAACTAATACTTCTAATACTAACTATATTTACTATATTATTCAAGATCTATACCCAAAGCAAATTCTAGATGATCTTCAAAGAATTCCTAATCTAAACATCCAAACATTCTGTATCTATTTTTTTTTGAATTCTTATTTATTTAATTTAAAAATACAATATGGAAATCACGCAATAAAAAACAACAACAATAGGAACAATTAAGAGGTATAACAACTAAAGTAAAAAAATTTAAACATACTATTATTTATCCTACTATATACAATACTCCAACTATACATAATATTACTAATACATCAACAAATATAATTAACTACGATCATTATATGGGGGTGAGTCAGTAGAAAAGGGACAAATCATTTTTAGTAAAATTTTTTTAATTTTTAAACTAAAATATCTTAACAACTATTTAATCAAATTTGCTAAAAATTTTTTTATTTTAATCTTGAAATTATATAGAATTAAAATAAAAAAAAATTTATTAAATTTATTAAGATAGTTGTTAAGATATTTAAGCTTAAAGTCAAGAAAACTTTTAGTTAGAAAAAATTTGTCCCTTTTCTACTGACTCACCTCCATATTTATAATTGGCCCTCTTCTAATTTATCTCCACTTACAACATCATTATTATTTACTATTCTATAAGATTTTCTCTTATCTAATTCACTTTTAAAATCTTTATTAATCTTGTATTACCTTTAGAAAAAAAGTTATATAAAATAGAGATGTAATGTCATACTGGGTGTCTAAAGTTTAGTAGCACAAGTGAATTAGAATCCTTTAACAGATCTTAACTATATATTATGATATGCAAATATTATATCAAATTATTCTATATCTTAATAAAGCTTCTAATATTGACACAAAAAAAAAAAAGTATTATATAATAGTAAATAAGCATTATATTCTTGGCTTGTAAACTTAATTTGCTAAGTTTAATTTATATTTATAGACTGATTGCACAATATAATATATAATTTTATTTTAATACTTTTTTTTTGTACAAAATATTAAATTACAATAATACAAGTGTTTGTAGGGTACCGCCGGAGCCCCTTTCGTGATTTAAATTATATTATTATTAAAAATTTTGTTACAAACTTCACTATCTATTTTAGTAACATATAGTATGTGATTAAAATTAGTTTTTATTGAAATTATTATGAATTCTATCATAAATTATTGTAAATAATTCTATTATGAACTTGTCATGCCAGTGATATGTAGTATGTTGTTAATAGGGTCCATAGTGGGACGGGTTAGGCTGGGATCAGGCCTGCTCAAATTCGTGCCTAAAATTCAGAAATTAGTGTTGTAATTTATTGCAACCTATCAGGTCAACCATATAATAGAACAATATACGTATTGACTAATAAATTAAAAAATTAATTTTTAATTTATTTTTTAATTTTTTATATATATTTATTTACAATTTTAATTTATTTTATTTATTACAAGATTGGAATGAATAATAATTTACTACCCCTATGCTTAATAACTGAATAGAATATATAAAAGTTTATTTATATATTGCATTGTTGAGCAGTTTTAAGACACTTGTATAGAACCAAATATGATATCAAATAGTCTATTTATAAGGCATACAATCAATTTTTTTATTATGGACGAATAGCCCAAATATATACTATATATTTATATATATATATAAGTTAATTTTTTCTTTTGCACAATAATGAATTAAAATTTGGGGCTGCAATCATATTTTTTCTGTCAAAATTAAGGTCCTCATCACTAGAGTCGCAGACATTAGAACATCAATTAACAAAAGACAGGGGTGTAGAGTGACGTATTGACGTTACTACCTCAATTTTATATGACGTAAGAGTGACGTAGTGACGTCACTACCTCAGACCTTTCAAATGTTTGCAGCTATACTTATCACTGAATAGGAAGATCAGAAAAAAATAAATATCAAAAATTGAACAATCGGCACAATTGAAATCTAAAAAAATAAAAAAAAATTGAAAAAATGGGTTAATAGATAATGCAAAACGCAAATTAATTTTGCATGGCCTAACGTTAAAGTGAAAGAATTAAAGTTTATATTTCGCTTAAAATACAATTGTTAAAGTGAACTGAATTAAACTTCATACTCACCCTCTTGTACTATCATCGCAGCTATAGTGGCTAATCATCAAATAAGAGGCCCTTGTATTGCTAAATGGTCGTGGAACCCATCTGTACTTACCAATAACTAAGCAAGCAATAATATATTGCCCTAGAAAAAAGGATAATCTTTTAGTAATTTGATTCCAATAATTAGACACATTTAGAATATTAAACAGAAAATACCCGCATTTAAAATTGAGGCGACAAATCAAATATTTATTCCATAAAGTCCAATCTTGCATTTGACAAACTCTCCAAATTACTGTGGCTCTCGATAGTTGTTTATCATGAAGAAATCTGCATACCAATAGGACCCCGAAAGATACATATAGTACTAAGATCTGGTTTTGTATAAACTTATTATATAATTATTCAATATGTCATATGTTTAAATTTGTATAACCAACAGTTAATTTTTTGAAAAGTTGGATGTTTATTTGTATAACAAAGACAATCTTTATAACATTAGTTCTTTATTTTGTATAACAGAACTAAATTTAAAACAGTTAGAAATTGCAAATGCTTATTTTTGACATGGTTTACTACCGTAGATTCCTAAAAATAAGCTATCTTTTTTTAGATTTAAAAAATCAGAAGTTTATTTTAAAGTATTATAACTTTTTAAGGAATTTGTACACAATAAGGAGGTAGCTTATTTTAGAAATATAAATCCTAAAAAGGTTTATTTATCTCAATGTTTACTTTTAAAATTTATTTCACGTACTAATATGCATTCCGATGTAAATAAATACAAACAAATACCTTTTTTATTATTATAATAATAATATAAATTAATTTTAAATTTTAAAAGCCATTGTAAGAGATTTAATAATCCAAATTTGACGATTCTGATACCATTCAAATCGTCTCATCGAGATGAATCGAATGGTACCAAAATCATTAAATTTAGATCACTGTAGCACAAGATATTAATAATTTTATAATTTTTATAAAATCTTAACGATCTTGATAACCAGTAATCCAAATTTGATGATTTTGGGACCATTCAATTCGTCTCGATGAGACGGTTCGAATGGTACCAAAATCATCAAAATCGGATCATTAGATCACAAGATATCTACGAAAAATGTTTGTAACGCAATTTATACTGTATAAAGATTTTTATATAAAATTGTATTACAAACGTTTTGTGTAGATATCTTGTGATCTAGTGGTCCGATTTTGACGATTTTGGTACCATTCGAACCGTCTGATCGAGACGAATCGAATGGTACCAAAATCATCAAAATCGGATTACTAGATCACAAGATATCTACGAAAACGTTTGTAATACAATTTTATATAAAAATCTTTATACAGTATAAATTGCGTTACAAAAGTTTTTTGTAGATATCTTGTGATCTAATGATCCGATTTTGATGATTTTGGTACCATTCGAACCGTCTCATCGAGACGAATTGAATGGTACCAAAAACATCACATTTGGATTACTGGTTATCAAGATCGTTAAGATTTTATAAAAATTATAAAATTATTAATATCTTGTGCTACAGTGATCTAAATTTAATGATTTTGGTACCATTCGATTCGTCTCAATGAGATTGCGCTACTATAAATTTGCTGATGTAATATTTTTTTTTATATAAACTCAAATTTGAAATTGTATAATTTATAGTAAAATTTGAACTTATATGATAATTTTGTATAAAGCTTTTAATAAAATTAAGTATATAAAGTTATATTAAAATTTTGAGTCTGGATCTGAGTTATATATGTATCCTTCGGGGTCCTATACCAATAGTCACTTTAAAGATACATTACATCGACATTTGCTTCACTGGGAAGCTTTTTTACAGATGATCAGTTTACAGATAAGTTCATTTCGTAATCAACCAATAACTCATATAACTTGATTCTACATTTAATTCTAATGATAATAATTAGAATTACTTTGTGAAATGAGCAGTTAGTAAAACATATTATGAAACAACTTAACTTGTAAATTAATCATTTGTAAAATATGCTTATTAGTGAAACAAATGTCAGTAAAATATGATATCTTCAAGATGATTGCAGGTAAGTTGACCAAGGCAGGAGAAATAGTTACTAAGCAAAAGACAAACTCAAGATCAAAAAAAAAAAACCAAAAAAATGTCATAAACAATGAAGCCACGACAAAAATGCCAAATTCCAAAAAAAAAAGAATTTAAAAATTTGATGATCACTGCATTTGTATTGCATTATTTTTGAAATTAATTATATTTAACGGCATAATGATAAATTTGCATGTGATCGTACTGGTATATAGTCATAATGATTATCAAATACTGTATAGTCATAATGATCAATATAATACATTTCATATAACTAGTAAGTAATTAAATCACGATACCGTAATTGTTTGTGAAATTTCACATTAATTGAAATAATTATTACAATGTGCATATATATATTCATATATTCATGTATGTTTTTCACACATATAGGAATACGTAAATACCATCATTAATACTATATACCTTTAAAGCAGACAAACGGAAATCATAATTCTCACTATAAGGCTCTCTCGTATAAGACTTACCAGAAAAGTTGAACTCATTTACACTCATGCACATAATCATAGCAGCACTTTTCATGTGAACGAATTGTTATATGTTACATATCATAAAAAAAAAAAAGAAAAAGAAAAAAAAATTCAACCTCGTAATACCATTGAGTCCATCACTCTCAACTAATGAAAATTATCACCTATAATCAAAGTGATACATAAACCAGAATATTTTAATATTTAATATTTATCGATTGTAAGTTTAATTTTTCTTTATACACTATATACGTACATACTAACAACATTTTTCAAATAACAATCAACAGAAAATGACGCCAATAATGGATAAACTATAATTATAACTTTTATCATAAAAGGATTCTGAAGAAATCAGTATAGGCGATATAGATAAAGTCGAATACAACCATCCCTCTATACATTTCATGTTACACATGAAACGTGATCGTACTGGTAAATATAAGAAGTTGGAAGCGAAGAACTAATCATACCCAGTAATGTAATAATGAAAAGTAACATAAAATCTTTGCATTCTTATTGGTCGATTTGGCTCTCTGAATCAGTGATTTTCAGATCCAGAACCACCTTGCTGCGCAATATATTGTTACCGTTTTATTCGAATCAGATCAATTTTCAACCAGTGACCCGATGGTTCAAAGCTCTAATCCACTCAATACTGACATGGTATACTATACCACACGACCACCATATATGTCATAAGGGCAATACAATTTAAAGTTAGTACAGATTAGTGATGCCACCGAAATTGATTTTTGAAAAAGGCCTATTTCGTCTTCATTAGAGAAAATTAAAATTTTTTATAAGGAAGAGCAAATAAAATTTATATAGATATGTTCCTTATAATTTCGTCTATTCAAAAAAAGTATCAAATAATTTTGTCTTTCAAGTAAAATAGGTCAAAAACAATTTCGTCTTCAAATTTTAATTTCGGGTTTTAGAACCCGAAATGCTTTCGTTCTCATGTATAGTACAGCATATATGTCATAGCCATAATGCCATAGTAGTTAATTCATTAAGTAATGTTTACATCATAGTACGTACATTCAATATTAATTTTCTTTTACAGATGATCTTTGACCATTTATTTCATTTCATTTTTACACATGCAAAATGATTAGTGAAAATGTAGGAGACACTTGTAACGAGAGTACTGTATTATTTTATAATAATAGGATATTTTAAAAAGTAGCTAAATATTTACTTTATTAGATATGATTCAAATAACCAATGATATTACTCAATTCTATTTAGAAAATAATTTACAAAATCTTTTATAGAAATTTTTAAATAAAACAATGAATAGAGGACCCAGACATCTAGTATAGAGGTTATACTTGTTTTTTTTCAGCAAAAACCCCTGAAATTTGAGAAGCAAAAAACAGGTTTTGCAATTATCTTGGCATCTAGTGGACCAATTTAAACAAACTTTTTTTTAAAATGAAGCTCTCAGTGAGGCACATCTAACAAAAAAAGTTTATTCAATTCTAATTATTAGATCAAAAGTTATTTAAACAAATATATTTTGTCATTTCTAGCAAAAATTGGTCAAAATCCAGTTATGTTCTATATGAGAGATATTTGGGGTCCTATAAATAGGAAAAAAAAAACTTGTATTATATATTGGATATGTTTGTTTGATAGAATTAATAGTATATAGTAAAATGTTATATTTAAACTGATTTGTGATTTAAACAAAAATATATAAGAATTTAACCAAGAATTGAATGAAATTGGCTATGAAAATTTTCTTTTTTGAACTGTTTTGAATATTAAGAAATAATTATTATTTTGTAATAAAAGGTTCACTTTATACAAGTAATACAATTAAAATAAAATGATAATTAAGTTATTATATTGTATAGCTTTGAATTCCAAGTTTAATTTATTTGCAAGAACTTATTTACAAAAATATATGATAAAAAATTTTACAAAAAGAATCTTTAAGTAGCATATAAATTGCTAATTTTAAATTTTGCTAAAAGTAGTATTTCTACCATATAGCACCTAAAAGTCAACTGTATACTTGGGCATCAGATATTTACAGTTTTGGAGTTATTACAACTAAGATTTTAATTAGACAAAGAGCATATATAATCTTTATAATAAAGAATGATAAAAATTCTTCAATTTTTAAAATGTTAAACCAATTTTTAATAAAAAAACAGCTAATATTATCAATTTTTACTTTAATAATCAACTCAATTCTATGTTAGTATCTGTTATTAAAATAGAATTGAAATGAAAAGGATAAATATAAAGCATTCATTTATTCTCAAAAATCTGTAAAGAAGGGATAAATTAGTTCTAAGTTTATAGTATAAAATAAAAATTTGTACTATAATTACATTTGTAATGATTAATATAAGGAGATATTTATAAATAATGTTATATTGGGGTTCTACGTCAGCTATATAAATCAAACCTATATCAGGTCCTTTATAAATTTTATTATTGAAGTTTTTTACTAATCAAATTTTTAAGAGCTATGTCATTAATCACCTGATTATTTTTTATCAGAGGACTACCCCCATCTCTCTTCTTTACTACATATATAGTCAGGTTCTTATATATAATTTCAACTTTTTTTACTCCCCCCCCTAAAAAATCATCTGATTTTTGTCACTCCCCTAATATATAATGATAATATATTAGTTCTATAATTTTTATTACAGCAATATTTATTACATTTTCGGTTAGGGGCATGCTATTTATTACGTAATTTTTACCATAGATACATGGTCAGAGATAGTGATTACGTCTATATATTATATTATCAATCAGAATTAGATAAAATGATTAAACCATACATAGGTAGAGGTGGCTACTAAGTAAAAAATATTACGTAATAAATGGCACGCCCCTTATAAACTGTATAATACAGTCGCCTCTCTCTAATCCGAACCTCTCTAAACTGAACACTATTAAACTCTCTCTAAACTGAACAAAATCTTCTAGAACATTTGTAGATTTTATTATAAAGTTCGAATAAGCCATATATATCTTTTTGAAAACTGAACTTTTCAAATTTTTATATAGTAAAAAAAAGCAGTCCCAGCAGTTCGGATTAGAGAGAGTTGACTGTAAAGCTAATTTATTAGTAAAATATTTTATTAAAAAGAGTTAATGCAATATTTGGCCCAAATAATTTTGGTTGAGCTTCTTGAAGTGGTAGCTTTTTGGTTTTATTTCTTTATTTTTGTATTTCATTCAATCTATCAGTTAAATTTTCTTTTGGAATTTTGTTAGATGCCAAATGAAGCTTTAATTCTTTAATTGAATTTTATTACAATTTTTCAGTTGAGATCGATGCTTATATGATATACCCATTGCTAAAAATAGATGCCTAGCTTTAACTTTACTGTTATTCAAAGTAATTTTTTGTAAAAATTAAAATTAAGTCTCTATGAAAAAAGTTACGAAGCCGTTTTTTATAACTTACAATTCAATTCAAATTTAAATTTTAAATGCTGTTTAATGCTGTTTAATGCTTAAAAATAGAAATAATGGATTTGGAACTAATGTTTTATAAACTTATATGAAAAAATACTTTGTAACTTTGTAAATATGTTGTATAAAAAACAATTGGGTTTTAAAAAACTTCAAAAGAGAAAGAAATTCAATCTGTGCATTTAAAAGAAGTATGGAATATTTCTATATTTAATTTATATAATATACTTTTAATTGATGAAATCATTAAAAAATCTTTTAATAATGAAGTATTAAGGGGATCTGATATAGGTTTGATTTACATAGCTGATATAGAACTCCAACGTTACGTACCCCCAACATAGTAGCGCTTGACCCCCTTTGACTATATAAAAAAATTTTTCAAAATTTGTATGTTTATATATAAAATTTTACAAAAACTTGAATATTTTATAATATAGTAATCCAATTTAGATAATTTAAATGCTATTCAATTAGTCTCAGTGAGACGAATCCAATGATACCAAAATTATGATATTTGGATCACTAAATCGCAAGATATTCACAAAAAACTATTAGTTATATAGTAATTTTATAAGAAAAGATATAACCAATAGTATTTGGCCAATAATTTTGATCTAGTAATCCAAATGAAATGAAATTAATACTATTTGACTTCTTTTACCGAGACAAATTGAATAGTACTAAAATTATTAAATTTGGACTACTATATTAGTTTTTAGATAATTTTTTCTAAAAAAATTACATTATATTTTTTTGACTCCTTCTTCTATTTAAGGAAAAAACATTATCTTTCATTTGACTCCCCCTTTTATATAACGTTATTTATAAATGCTCCTAAATAATAAAATATATATAAACTAAAGCTACAAACATTTAAAATTTTGAGGTGTTGCTACCCTCAGCACAACTACTATAGCATAGCACATTTTGCCGTATAAGTAGAAGTACCGCATACTATATAAATACCATAAGTAGTATAAATACTATAAGTAGTATAAATATCATATGCTATATAAATGCTGTATGGCGTGAAATGCTGTATGCCATATAAATAACTATATAAGTAGAACTTTTGACTTGGGCCAAACAAAAATTTATCAAGTTTTTATAACAATTTATTTTGCTTTTCGGGAGAGGCAATCCTTACTAGAGCTGCAGACATTAGAATATCAATGAATATATACTATAACGTTTGACGTGACGTATGTGACGTGACGTTTAATATAATTATATAAATTTTATATGACGTGAAGAGTGACGTACTACCTTGGACCTTCTAAATGTTTGTAGCTCTAATCCTTACAGACCATAGTTTTCTACTGGTGCCATTTGGTGTTGTTTAAATTTTAAAATAACACTATTCTATACTAAAAATAGTATAAATCTAGGTAGTTATTGGCAAGCTTTTTAGTTTTTTTGTTTTATAATATGCAAATCATGGTATATAGTTAAAATATTGCATTCCAAAATTTAAAAGGCATTTATATCCTTGCATTGGACTAAGGTCACAAAGTGGATTTATAGAAGTAAATTTCGGTAGTAGAAAATGGAAATTTGCAGATAGTGTTAAAAAGTTATAAATTATATTTTTGTTTGAATTGTAATTTAATACTGTAATTCTTTGCGATTACTATAGTACTAGTACAATATAAATTTTTATCCTCTTTCTGATGATCCCCCGTACCAACTTTTTCACAACTACCGACCTATGACAACTATACAATTATTATACTTATACACAACAAAACTTTACCCTGGAGCAACTGGGAACCAGAGTTCTAGATCGAATGTTGAGATAATTGAAATAGAGCTGAAAAAGAATTCTCCTTTTGGGTTTGACTCCCCGGTAGAAGTCTCTGGTACTATAGAAGACGTAGTAGAGCTGAAAACTCTAAAGTTTTTGTCAAAAGGAGTGGAAACATTAGTAGAAGCATACTTTTGGTTAAATATAATATTTTGTATAGCATATACTCTTTCAGTTCTTTACAAGTTGGTACTTTCAGTACTCTCCTTTGGTTTTTTCAAAATTTCGCCAAAAAGTAGGAAATCCAGCTTACCCCTCCAGAAGATCGGTAGTGTTTACTCCTTCCAAATCAGGATTGTGCCTACCTAATTGGAGTCGACGTCATGAGTGTGCATTTTGCTACAATGTAAACAGTAAATGAAGTGTCAGAGATTTTTCTGGAATATTCGTAGAAATTTCTTTTCTTTTACAAAATTAGGCGTAGTTTGTTAGTGTATATTTCTCTGCTATATAGTTTACATATAATACCTTGGTAGAGTTTCTATACAGTATTATATAATTTTTACGTCCATACATTTCTTTTATGTGTTTGTTATAAATTAGTTTTTTTTCTTTGTCTTTCTCATCTTTCTTCTTTTCTTTTTTGTTGTATTTGGTATTTCGCTTAGGTTTTGTAGTCTTCCCCTTTTTTTTACTTCCCTTTAAATTTCTTGCTTGTGCCTTTTTTCTTTTTGTTCTTGGATTGAAATCACTCCACCATTGAAGCTAGGTGAGGAGGATTTAAAGAAATCGGCAATCTTGACAAGGCTAATAGCAGCCAATCAGTAATTACGGGGGAGCACGTGCAGAGAGTTGCATGCCCCTGTATAAGAAAATTGTTGTTGCGGCAGATCGTACTTAGCGGACATTATGTAGCGCAAGTAAGTTTTTATTAGAGAAAGGAGGGATTTCGGTAGTAGCTATAAACTGAAATTTTTGTATACAAAGATATGCAGTCTTCCTAGTTAATAAAAGCAGGATTGTCAAAGCAAAAAAAAAAAAAACTATAGTACTAGTAATGATATGGATAATAAATTATTGAAAAATAAGTTGATCACTGCATTTAATATGTGCATTAATACGATGAATATATATACTTGAAGATTTAGAAAAATCATTAAAAATCAAACAAGATACTGCTGCCCTTAAATTTCGAAGATACAATTATTGATCTAATGAAATTGATTAATATTGAACCAAACAACAAATTTGTATTAAAATATCAATACTTTAATATATACATTTTAAATAGATGAAATGCTTATTGGAGGCTCAAATCTTAATAGACATGATTCCAAGATGTCAAGGTCATAGTGCAGTTGATAAAACTTCAGACTTTGGAGCATTTACAAAGTAATAGTTACTTAATTGCTCAAGATTCCCTAATATTAAAAATATTAAAATGAAAACTTTAGTGCCAATAATAGAGAAAATATTAAAAAAGATGTAAGGGCCGTGACAGATATTACGTAATATCATAGGGGGAGGCAGTAAGCCAAAGTCTTATATTACACATATATAATATATATAATTATATATATAATATAATATATTACTAATATTAGGGCAGTGTCATTAATCACCTGATTATTTTTTATCAGAGGCCTACCCCCTCCCTCTTTCTTAATATATAAATAGTCAGGTTCTTATATATAATTTTAACTTTTTTTACCCCCCTCCCCCCCTAAAAAATCACCTGATTTTTGTTACTCCCCTTACAAAAATTTACAAAAAACTCTTTCTGATGATCACTTGGACCAAATTTACCGACGGAAAAAAAACAAAAAGTTTTTTGTTGGAGTGTTGATAGTAGTCGCAGGACCTACGGTTTTTACAAAAGTTAACTTTTTCTGTATAGAGGGACTTCTTTGATATATTCGGCATGCAAGCCAAAAGCGTTTTAGTACAAGATAACTGGCAGGAGTTGGCGCTCTTGTACGAAAATTTTGGTGGTGTTAAAACATTTCTACTCCGTCAACGAAGTAATCTGTGAAAATATAATGGGAAACAACAAAGAAATAAGTTTTTTGACAACACTCTCCTTTAAATTTCTTACAAGTGATTCCTTTGTATCATTTTTCTTGTCTTCCTGCCGTTTTTTCAAAATTTTCGACAAAAAGTGGCGATTTGGCTTACCCCTCCAAACGATCGGCAGTGTTTACTTTTCCAAATTCGGTCAGACCCAGTAGAATGCAACCACGTGACGTGTTTGTTTATAAATACGGTTTCAGTGCTACTCCATACGATGTAGCTCAGCCAAATGGTTTTAGGGATATTCGAGGTTGGTCATATAGTTAAAAGAAAATATTAGTTATAGTGTTGCTTTATAGTAGAGATATACAATAGTTGCATTTGTTATATAATTTTTATTCAACCTTCCACGGGTTATGATAGTGTATTCCCCTTTTCTTTTTCTATTGGTTTTTGTTTCTTTTTTTTGTTAGACTAGCCTTCATGCTATACCATGTAGTTTTTTTCTTTTTTGTTTTTCTCTTCCATTTTTCGTTTTTGTTCTTTTTTTCTTTTTGTATTCTTGTTTTCTTGGCTTTGATCTTTTTTTTGTTTATCCCCTCTCCTTATCTGTCCTTAGTAAATTCCTTGTTAGTTAAAGGAATATGAAGGAGAGAAGAAGCCATTTTGGTGTGGCACTTAGGCTAGTTTAACATAGCCTCTAGTTTTTAGATTTGTCTTCAAATTAGTGCGGCAGGTTGTGCTTGGGCACCGTTAAGGCAGCCGGGTAATGTCAGATTTGCAAATTAGGAGTAAACAAGTGTATTAATGTAGCGATATACTTAGTATCTTAATAAAATATTGGCGAAACTGCCTAAGTGAAAAAAAAAATTACTAATATTATAATTTTTAGCACTAATTAAACCAGTGTTGTTGCTGGACCGGTTCAGTGAAGATCACAGGAACTGGAAAAGTCACTGGAACTAACTGGATCAAACTGGAAGATATACGGGTTCTAGTAGTAAGTTGTCACTAGACCGTTTCAGTCACATTTTTTTTACCACTGGATGAAATTTCTAGTAAGGTTTAGTAAGATCCAGTAAAATCTGATTAGTTAAAATTAGTGTTTCGATCCGTAATCCACTAATCCGAATAGATCCAATAATTCGGATTGAATAAGGATATCATAATATTTACGGATTAAGGATGAAGATTATCCATATCTTTTATGCGATTATCAATTTGACAAGCAACCGATAATAAATATATTACTCTCCCTTTGGTAAATGTGAATGTAAAGATTATTTATTACAGCTGATTTTTATGATGATGACCTAATTATGTTCTGTAATAATATCGTGATCTCATAACCCCCACGTGATGTCCAAAGATTTTTCGCTTATAATTAATTTATTCTCTGCCATCACGCAATATAAACTTTACATATGTATTTTGCCGTTAGATAATATAATTTCGGCTGGTAAATTATTGCGGTATGTTTTGTACCTGCCGAAAATTATATTATTGAAAAAATAAGCTGAGAAATAATTATCGAAATTTGCAGATGATTATCAACCAATAATTTCAAATTTATTAAATTCGAAATTGGCATTTCATTTTGAAATAAACTATTCATTTCAAATTAAACAGCTTCATATTAGCATTTTGTAACCAAATTCATAAATGTATTGAGTGAAGTGGTGGCACTTTGTGCTCATAGAATCCGGATTCAATAATTGAATTCAGATTTATCCAGATTCGGATTATCATCCAGATACACAAAATAGGATCCGAATTTGATTCAGATGGTCCTTAAAAAATAGGATGATCCTAATAACTTGTAACCGTGATCATTAGATTCAACATCTTTGAGCTTTTTCAATTACAGCTGTTTTTATAAATTCTGGAACAATTGTAAAATTGATTGACCGAATTTGATAAATTTTTGAATTCGGTATTATCGAATTACTGTATTAAAAATACAATTCTGATAATATAAACTCAAAACTTACTAAATTTGGTGAAATAATTTTTACCAATTGCCCCAGAATTTATAAAACAGCTATAAATATAATTAAATAAAAGCTATGCACAAGTCCGATTTGAGGTTCATAGTCTTGGAAATCAAATGTTTGCGCCATTACTTTGTACTATTAAATCAGTGCCTGTATTTCTTTGTATTTCTTTAAACTAATAAGATAATAACGATAAGTATTTCTGTTAGACTATCTGCATTTGGCATTTTTCATTGAAAGCTTTAAACATCGTTAGATAGTGCTAAATCCTGATAAATAGAAACCTGCAATATTGAGATACTAGACAAATATGTGTTAGCATTAAAAAATAAAATGAATGAAATGCTATAAATCACATATTCTTATTCATTCTTAATTAGTGAATTTGTAATTCGGTTTGTAAAATTCTCAATAGCAAGCATTCAACTTAAAATAGAAATAGTTGAAAGACAAAAATTTATTGATTCTGAATTTTTGTGATTGCAAAATTCTAAATATCTTACTTCATGTAGACGGATATATGCTGAATTTTTTTTTTTTTAAAAAAAAGGATATGTATAGTATATAAACTTCGAGAACTAGAAGAAAAAGCCCTATAAGCTAAAAAAAAAACTAAGTTTAGCGAAACCCAAAAATGCCTCAAATGCTACGGTCTATAAATAAAACCTCTAACCTTTACTGATTCTATGGGTTAGAATTAAAAAAGAAATTCAACAATGAATATCAAGTAGTATTGTTGAAGTTTTCTATTTAAAAATTTAGCACGATGCACATGTGAGTTGCAATATAGTACAATAGCATTGTAGACTTCGAGACTTTCTAACCAAAATTGAGTACAATTGTTAATATACACAATAAAGCCTCTATAAGTGCACACTCTCTATAAGTGCACACACTCAAATTCTGGCCCGAATATATGAATAAGTTTCTTAAATGCACTTTTTCTTGTTCTTAAGTGCACATTATCAAAGCCTGGTCCGGTTTACTACAATTTCCATTTTTTATTTAACCATTTTCTATTAAAAAAAATGCGACCATTTTTAGCTTGTTCTTGTATAGAATTTGTTGATATTGTTTGAATCGCGCTTATGCCTTCAAATTTTCCAATTCATATTTTGTAACTCACCGATTTATCTATTATTTAGTTTAAATTGAGTTACTTTTATTAATATATTTTTTTTATCATTAAAAATATTTAGTTATCTGCTCTGCTTACCTAAAATAAATAAAAAATTTAAAGCCAAAACGTTTTCTTGTTATTAGTTGTAACTGCGCTACGAATATCCAACACTATGTCATGGCGACATATGGGCGGTCCCAAAAAACACAGATTCACGAAAGATATTGTTATTTTTGGTCAGAAAGCTACGAACAAGCACAATACATATGGTGTATGCAAAGCTTGCGATGATGAGATTGGTCGGGATGAGGTTCTAAAAGACACAATTACCAATAAGAAAAATATGGTTTGAAATCACTTAAAAAGATGTGAGCACTTTTGTGCTAAGATGGAATCTCAAGAAGCAGTAGATGCCTATTGTAACAAGACAGATAATGAGAAGGAACAGGCCTCTCAAGTTTCTAAAAAGCGTCGAAATACTGAATTATCTGGTATGTAACTTAAATTTAAAACATTAGAATATTATTAATATTTTTTTTTTAAAAAAAAAAAAAAGTTGATGATAGCACAAGTGACATGACAGCTAGTACTAGCACTTCATCTCTTACCAAAGCTATTAGCAAGAACAAGAAAAAAGCCTAAATTCTATAGATAACTTTCTAATTCGAAGCATTACTATAAAGAAGAAATCAAGGTTTGAATAGTTACCATTACGAATGACTGTATCAAATGGATGGTCCTTTTGGTGGACATCAGATCCAGCTACCCTTGAGTTTTTCGAATTTTTAAATCCTAAACTTATCCTCCCTGGTCAGTATGCTTTATCGAATTGCATCCTTAATGCTAAAAAAAGAAATTTGGACTTGTCCCGTGAACAAAAATTAAAAAATGATAATATTGGAGTTACTTTAGTATTTGACGGATGGAAAAATGTTTTGAAGCAATATATATTTGGCTTGTTACTTATCTTATCAACTGGAGAATCTTTAATTTGGAAAGCAATCGACATAAGCTCAGAGCGAGAACGAATGGTTGAAACTATTCCTAAAATTGAATCGATGATTAGTGAAACATTGGAAATAAGTGCTAAATTATCTGCTATTGTTTCCGATAGTTCTTTAGCATATTCTGGCACTAGGTAAGTACTATTATTAAAAAGTGAATTGTTAAATTTTTTTTTAAAAAAAACAAAACAATTTTAAATAGGCATCGGTTACGGTTAAAATACCCCCAAATCGTTTTTCTTTCATGTTTCGCCCACCAATGTAACTTAGCCATAGGAGAGATCTTTAAAGAATCTAACGAATTCAAATTTGCTTCTAAAGAAGCCCTAAAAATAGTTGCATATTTTAATAATGCTATCCATTCGTAGTTTATTGGAAAACTTCAGGATATACAAAGAAAAATTTATACAAAATATATTACCTTGATTTGTCTAGCAGATACTCGTTGGAATTCTTACTCATATTGTTTTAAGAGCCTAATAAAATCTCACCAAGCTTTACAAGTAAGTACCTAATAACATCAATTTGTTAATAACAATTAATTTTTTATTTGTATTTTGTTTAAGAACTTAGCTACCACACATGAACTACCTTTGGACACTTCAGCTTGTGATTCTGATGGTAAATTAGATCAATCATCAACTCGTTTGAATGAGCTTTATTTGCCATGTAATATCATGTTAATTCTGCTCAATGATAATTTTTGGCAATCGATAAAAGAATTACATTCTCTGCTTCATCCGTATTGTAAAGCCCTCAATAAGTTACAATCAGACACCGCCCGTCTTCACGAAGTATTACAAGCCTTTGGTGGAATCTTGAAAATGTAAGAGGAATATGATGACGAAAATTTATCTGAATATATGATCTTACGATTAGAGCAAAGATGGAAACAATGGAAACAGCCATTGTCTTTTGGCCTTCCTTTTAAATTCAAATATTTGTGATACGTGGTTCAATACTAATTCAGAAAATTTAAATTTTACTTATCTTGCTAGGTTTATCACCTATTATTATAAGGCATGGTTTGGACGTCAACCAACTTGAATTTTACTTGAGTTTGAAGAATATAGAAAACGGAATTTTTCATTTGATTGTACATCATATGAACAGTTTGAAGAAAATGTGTTGGGATTTTGGGTTCCCAAACTAAAGAATTAGGCCCTTTGGCTATATGGCTATTTGGAATCTGTGTTAATGCTATCTGTAGAACGATTATGGAGTTCAATGGGATTTCTTCATACCAACTGACGAAATCGTCTCAAGGTAGGTATTATTTATTAATTCGAATTTATTTTTTTAAAAAAAAATTAATACTCTTAAGCATAGAATGAAAAAGTATTGGCTATGAACCAAATTCGTGCCTCGATTAACTTTTCTTAGAGAAAAAAGCAAAAACCTTACAATATATCGCTTATTCCAGCTATTGAACTAGCAAATTCACAAGAACTAATTGAACTAAACAAATCAAATGATTCGAATGAACTGATGAAGAAGATAATTTAGATATAATATCTGATAATTGGGAGGAACAACTGTATGACTGGGAACAAATGTTGGCGGATGAAGAAACTGCAATGCTAGAAGAAGAAAAGGTAGAACGTGAGAATAATGAATATAGTTTGAGTAGTGATTCGTTAAATAATAATTTGTTAA
This sequence comes from Gigaspora rosea, assembly GCA_003550325.1. Classification (NCBI taxonomy): domain Eukaryota; kingdom Fungi; phylum Glomeromycota; class Glomeromycetes; order Diversisporales; family Gigasporaceae; genus Gigaspora; species Gigaspora rosea. Next base: position 192,008 of record QKWP01000712.1, on the reverse strand, counting down.
GTAATGATTTGTTAAGTAGTTATACGCATCCTGCAATAGATCATAGGGCCAAGTAGGAATTGAAAAACCTATTTGGTCCGTTATTTCAAAAACCAAAATATATGAATATAGATGATTAGATAGATTAGATCTTTAAGTAAAACAGGTTTTTTTGAACCTGACAATATTAACACTTACATACTACTAAACTTTATAACATTTAAATTATAAATAAATTTTAAATAGATTTTATAAAGCTAGGATTCTAGCTTTCGAATATATTTTCAAAAATTTGCAAATAATTCATATATTTTACTTACCATCCAAGTATTATTTTATTACGGCTTTGAAAGTTTCTGAGAACATTTAAAGCATTTAGTAAAAATTATAATAAATCTAAAAGATCACTGTGAATTTTAACTGAGATGCTTTAGTTTTTTTGGATTTAGTTAAAGCGTTATATGCGCATTAATGCACACTATTGAGAAATCATGCACATGCATGAAACCTACTGTACAACAACTGTACAACAGACTCCCAGGTCTATTGAAGGTTTTAAATGTACCAGACTCGGGTCTTGTATATGAACTTCTCGATAATAATAATCTTAATTCTTATTTGTATTCTTATTGGCTAGCATTATATCGGTTCCAGTAAAATAATTCCTTCCAGTGAAAACTTCACTGAAACCACTAGAACACTGGAAATATCTGGACATCCAGTGTGATTCCAGCTTCCAGTCAACAACACTGAATTAAACTTATTTAAAATATAATTATATACTGAAATGATTTTTGAGTACTAAGAAAGTTTATTAGTAGACAAAGGTATATTTTATTAGTAAAATTTTGCATGATGCCAAATTTTTATATTTTTATTAATTGATAATCCATCTGTCAACTGGAGAGTGACAAAATGTGGTGTTCTTTCATCTAAAATTATTTTTCTTACTAAGTTAATAATACATGCCCACTAATTGAAAGTTGTAGAGCTTGTCGAGATGCATCTAATGGTGGTTAGATCATCCAATTTGGCCTAGTGGACAGCAAAATATCATTGAAAAACGATTGGCTGACTATATAAAATCCCATGATGCAAATTACATTTAAAAATCACTATAGGCGAAATGTGGCATGCTTCCATTTAAACTTTTTTCTTACTAAGTTAACAACATATGTTCACTAATTGAAAGTTGTAGAGCTCATCAAGACGCATCTAATAGTGGTTAAATCATCCAATTCAGCCCAATGGATAGTGAGATATCGTCAAAAAATGATTGGCTGACTATATAAAATCTCTATGTAAACAATGTTTGCTTACATAGAGATATTATATAGTCAGCCAATCATTTTTCGACGATATCTCACTATCTACTGGACTGAATTGGATAATCTAGCCACCGTTAGAAGCGTCTTGACAAGCTCTACAACTTTCAATTAGTGGACATGTATCGGTAATTTAGTAAGAAAAAAAGTTTTAAATGAAAGCACGCCACATTTCGCATAGTGATTTTTATATGTAATCTGCATCATGGGATTTTATATAGTTGGCCAATAATTTTTCGATGATATCTCGTCATCTACTAGGCCAAATTGGATGATCTAACTACCATTAGATGCATCTCGATGAGCTCTACAACTTTCAATTAGTGGACATGTATCGTTAACTTAGTAAGAAAAAACTTTTATATGGAAGAACTCCACATTTCGCCACTTTTCAAAAATTTTTTTAAAATCGACCAATCAGAATCATCTTACGTGGAGGAAGAGGGGTACCCTTATAGTAAATGGATATTACGTAATATCTGTCATGGCCCTAACTTTGGCAATACTTTAACAAATAAATATAACTTAGACAATACCAAGTGCCTTGACTTCTTCTTTATAGACTTTACAAATATTCAGACATTGTTATAGCAACAATATTTGTGACTTTTTGCACCTTTATATAAAGTAGCCAGCATTAAATTTTGTATGCATAATAATAATACTTAAAAAATGACATGTATATACTACCATGAATTTGTACTATAATAATGTTTTCGATCGTTTATTGATTCTACGCCCTTTTCTAAATTACTAAATGATATTGTTAACTTCGAACAAAACTAGGGTTCCAAACCGGTTTGAAAATCTTCAACCATGACCTGTTAGGTAAAAACTGGTTAACAACCAGCTATCCGAAACTAAAACTGATTATCTAATTAAAACGGATCATCCAATTATAATCTGACCGGATACCCGATTATAATCGGATGATCTGTAGGGTTCCGCAATTTGATTTGATTTTCAAATATTTGAATCAAATATTTGATCAAATTCAAATTCAAATTTGACTATATTTGATTTGACCAAATTCAAATATGGCTCAATTTGATTTGATTTGACAAATATTTGATTTGATTTGAAAATTACTATTAAAAATTCAAATTCAAATCAAATTCAAATTCAAATATTTGAATCAAATCAAATTCAAATCAGAGTCAATTTGATTTGATCAAATTCAAATTGACCCAATATTTGATTTGATTTGAATTTGAGGAACCCTAGTAATCCGGACTCGGATACCCAAATGCTAGCTAAATTTCATACATCAAAAGAATACATTGGAATATTTATATATATTTTTAACAATTGATCGATTAAAAGATTATTACTAATACTGTAAAAAAATATATTAAAGTTGAGACTCTAGTAGTTTATTTAAAATATATAAAAATTGTTGCATAAAAAATGTTTCAAACCATTATTATGCAACAAATAACAATAACCATCGCATAACAAATTAATTATTAAAACCTACCTGACCCTAACCTTAACCGTTAACCATACCTAACCTAACTGAACACTAATCATTAACACAAATCTAAACTAGTCATCATTCACTACAATGAAACTCATTATTTCTTTTGCTTTTTTCTAATGACCGATATTATTTTTTAGTATGGCAGCGTTGTTGTTTTGAATATTTTATTTGATGACGATTAGTAGTGGGCTTATTGAATAGCAGATAGTAGCGGGTAAATGGTGGCAAAATATGATGGGCAAATTGGTAAATTTCTTAGTGTATGTTTGGCTGTGTTTTTTTTAGCAACACCATTTAACACGAAGCCAACAACTAATTAAAATGAAAAAAACAAGTCATGGCACTAGTACATAGCAACTTCAAGCAAGATAAAAGCGAAATACTTAAAATACACCACGAATCGGCAACACTACCAACAACGTAAACAATCAGAAAAAACATCATTATGTAGAAAAAAATCGAATTAGTATACATTACAATATCAACAGTATTAGCACATTGCGACTTCAAGCAATAAAAGAAAATACCACTAATCAGCAATACCAGCAATGACAACGCCAATTTACAATAACAATGGCAAACAACTGAAAAAGAGAAAGTACAGCACAAAAGAAAGGCAAATTAGTATTCAGGCTCTAGTAAAGTGAAATGACAGCACAACACCAACAGTGCGAATTCAAGCAATGTATACCACTAATTGGCAACACCAGCAAGAACGATGCAAACCAACTACGATATCAGCAAAATGCTAAAAGGGAAAGTACAGTATTATTGCACAGGAGAAACGTCGCTATGTAGTAAGTGATAGAAAAAAAATATTAGTCAACGATAAGATATCTATATCTTATTTGTGTAACTAGAAGAGAAATTTCTAAATTAGACTTATTGCATATTAAACTTTTGAACTTATCTATATGCATAAATCGTATATAATCGTATGTTTAACTTATTGAGTGCTTTAAATCAACTGATTATTTATTAACCGGATATTTGGGTCAATCAAATATTTATTTATAATCGTTTATTAACCGGATATCCGCTTATTACATTAAAAACCGGTTTGACAAAACTATTATTCGATTAATAATTTTTTCGGTTCGAGTAATAGGTTACATGTTTACCCAAGTGATAGGTTGGAACAGGACCCCGAACAATATATATAGAGGTTACATTGAAATTTTGGCTAAAAAGGTTACTTTTTTACAAAAATGTTATATTTGAAAAGTGGATATTGGTCAAAAGGTTACATTTAAAAGTGGATAAAAGCTTTTGATATTATATTATTAAAAGTGGATAAAATTAATAAGTTTTAAATAGGCTATATTTAAAATTTAGATAAAGAAAAAACTTTTTTAAAAAATCTTTTTTGAAAAAAAATTTTTTTTGAAAAAAATTTTTTTTTTTTGAGAAAAATTTTTAAAAAAAGTATTGTTATATTTGATAATTGGTTAAATTTTATTAAATATTAAAGCTTATATGTAAAATTTGGTTAATTAGCTCTAATAAAAAGTGGATAAAAATTTTAAAAAGTTTATAATAAAGCCAATGTAACCTCTATATGTATTGTTCGGGGTCCTGTTGGAACCCTATATGCAACAACAATAATGGCATACAATACCAATTACTATATACTATACCAATTACTACATACTATACCTATTACGACACTTATGGCTTACTACTTTATTGCTACATATAGCATAGCAGCAATATGGCTTAAAGGTAGTGTAGCCTTTACATTATAGCCGTAATACCATATATAGTTACTATTCTAAGAAATATTTGTAGCTTTAATATAAATATTGAGTTCATTTTATAAAAAAATAATAATAATAAAATAATAACAATAATAAAAGAAAAAAAATTAGGGGTATCTATAAATAACATTATATACTCTACATAATAGCTCTTGACCCCATTTTATAAAAAAAGATATAATCAATAGTATTTTGCTAATTATACCTAATCAAGTGATCCAAATAAAATGAAATTGGTACTATTTGACTCCTCTTACAGAGACGAATCAAGTAGTACTAAATTATTCAATTTGGATTACTGGATTAGAATTTAAACAAATTTTTCTAAAAAAATTATGTTATATTTTTTTGACCCACTTATTGAAAAAATATTATATTTTATTCAATCCTCTCTTGTATTATACAAGAAGGAGTCAAGCAAAATAATATTTTCCTAATAAGTAGGGGGGCCAAAAAATATAATATAATTTTTTTAAAAAATTTTATCTAAATTCTGATCCAGTAGTTCAAATTGAATGATTTTGGTACCATTCAATTTGTCTTAGTGAGAGGAGTCCAATAGTACCAAATTTATTTTATTTGGATTACTGGATCAGGAGTTATTAGCAAAATTCTATTGATTATATCTTTTTTTATAAAATTACTATATAACTAATAGTTTTTTGTAAATTTCTTGCAATTCAGTAAAGGCACTAACATTTATTATCTAATATCCATTTACTATAGAGGCTTATCCTCTACTCCCAGATAAGATCTATAAATAGAATTTTAGCCAATCAAATTGATCCCCACTTTCTAAAATATTATTTAATAATGTTAGTGCCCTAATCCAAATAATATGATTTTGGTATCATTAAATTTGTCTTACTGAAATAAATTGAATAGTACTAAAATTATTCAAATTGAATTACTATATTACAAGATATTCAAGTTTTTGTAAAATTTTATATATAAATATACAGATTTTGAAATGTTTTTATATAGTCTAGAGGATCAAAAGCTATTATGTGGAGGTATATAATGTTATTTATGGATATTTCCTTATAATAATTTAATAATAAAGAAAAAAAAATTATAGCTCATTTTATAATACTACTTATAGAATTGATTACTATATGATTTTGCAATTTTATTAGTTGATTTACTTTAGTAAATCATGTAATATTTTTAAATTTAATATCTTTCTAAACCTGATATAAAACTCATTCACTATATATACTAGTTTAGAGAGAGCCAACAATAATTGTAGTTTTAAAATTAGAAAATTTTTCTTTTTAAAAAATTTTATTAAGAAAATTCGCAAATTTTGCAAAATTTTAAAAAAGTATTGTAAATAATCTACTATCTTCAATATATTTAATTTCAAAATTTAAAAAAAGTTAATCTGCAAACCAAAAATAATCTTTTGTTTAAAGTTTATAGTAAATTTATATGTTTTTATAGTATTATAATTTTTATTTATGATATGATATATTTTTTGACTAATATTATATAGTCATATACTCAATTTTTTTTGATTAGCTATTTATAAAGTCACTATAGTAATAGTATAATAACCTGTCACTATAAAATAATTCTTTATTTATTTTTTTTTTTTTTTAGTATCAAAGTGCCTACTTTGGGGATTGGCTTTTATTCAAGATATATTAGACCTTGGCACCCTACATTGAGGGAAATTCGACATTTGTACATTGACGAGAGTACAACTAGCCTCACTTGCAACTTTTAGTTGCCTATTTAAGTAGCTACCCGAAGGTTCTACCCTAGCTGCTATACCTGCAACCCACATACTGGCGTTATCTATTTAAACTCTCTGATCTTCTGCCTCCTGCCAGTCTATCTTGTATCACCGAAACATTGTTCCAGATACTAACCACACTCTTAAAAACTAGTTTATCCTCAGTAGGAAACTTGGTAGAGCATTTTCCCATCCTATACAGGTATCACCTATACTTTGGTAACGTATGCATTCACCGAAGTGAACAACTTGTAGTCAGGGTTTATCTGCAACCGCTATCATTACCTACTTCTGCCTTTGTAAAGTTCATATAACCCAGTACTGCCCTATTCTTCTTTTAGTTTCTTTTTCCTGGAACTTTCTTTCCCCGGTTGCTTTTCTACTTCCAATCCGAAGACACAGAAGAGTTGGTCTGCTCTGGTAAACCCAGGGACTCCTACTCCCTGGTACATGATTTCACAGCACATGTTCTTTTCCTTTGGTGTTACTCTAGCGGTCCGTTTGATAGAGTCTGCTATAAATCCTTTTGGCATAAATCCGCTTCCAGTTAGTCTGAACTAGTCAGTCCCCGGTCGATTCCTGTTTGGGTACTGTTGAAAGTCAGTTACCTCTTTATTCAGATTTGCCAAGTATGGTTTTTCCTTTTGTTCTACGGTTCTGTGCACCTGTGTTTCTCAGGATCTATGCGCCCCAGTTCTGTGTATAACACAGCGCCAGAGCTCCCAATATGAGTTGGTATAACCCAAGAAACAGATTTGTACATCTGAGCTTAGAGTTCAGGTTACTGTAATGCAAATAAATTTTTCAAAATCGTCTCCAATGGGATTTGAACTCTGTACCTTTGTTACAACTACTTGAAAGATAACAGCAATCCAACTACACTATGTCACCGCACCCATAAAATAATTTTTTATATTTTTGTATTATTTATATTTTATAATAAAACAAAAAGTTTATATTGTTTATAAGCTAAAAATATTAAAATTTAAAATATTTTTTAACTAAAAAAATACAGATATTATAAATGCACCTAGGTATTGAACACTATATAGTCAGACCTCCATAAATGCAACCTCCATAAATGCAATACCTCCCTAAATGCACATTTTTTCTATTCCGTAAGATGTTATTAGTGCTAAATGCACGTTCTATATTCTGTAAATGCATGTTCTCTTGAATAACATTTTATATTACACTAACCTCCCTAAATGCACGTAGCTAATCCAATTTTAGTATTTAAAATTGGTTATACAGTTTTGGTAAAAGTTACACAAACTTGATGATCAAATTTTTAAAGCTGCAATTTAATTGGCTCACTCTAAATGCAAACCTCCCTAAATGCACATTGTAGGCTTGTCCTTATGAGTTGCATTTATGGAAGGTTGACTGTATATAATTTTTATTAATAAATTTAAAGTTAGAATATAATTTTTGAGATATTTTTTTATAGAATACAGTTATACCTCCATACAATCACCTCCCATATAGTTACAAGATTTTGTGTGATTATTTTCTTTAATATTAAAATTCCCTTTATATAATCACAATAATAGTGTAATCGCTATTATATTTTTTTAGAGATTTTTTAAATTGATTTATTAAAAAAAATAACTTTTTATAATCACAATTTTTTTATTGGTTATAAATACGTAATTGTGATTGGCTAGTTAAAAATACATACCATATCTCTTTTGGTCAAAAAACTTAATGTCTAAGATCGTCAATAGTTGCTACATAATAAAGTCCAAATTCTACTATGTAAATTGATTAATATTACTTAAGTAAACTTATTCAAGGGATCAAAATACACATATAATAAAATTTTTAGCAAAATTGAAGAACTTTTTTTTATTTGACTTTTAACTTTTTACATTTGATAAAAAAATAAATTTTGTTGAAAAAATATATTTGACGAATATAAAAAGTTGCAAGTCAAATAATAAAATGTTCTTCAATTTTGATCAAATTTTACTATATGTGTATTTTGATTTCCTGAATAAGTTTTACTTAAGTAATATTAATCAATTTACATAATAAAATTTGGACTTTACTATATAGTAACTACTTGCGAGCAGTAAAAAACCTTTTTATTTAAAAATAGCTTATTTTTCAAATACTAATAATATATAATATATCAATTAGAATTGAATGATTTTAGTACTATTCAATTCATTTTATCAAGATGAATCAAATAGTACCAAAATCATTCAATTCCAATTACTAGATCATAAAATATCATTAATTACAATATACAAATTAAAAAAGATAAATTATAATACAGATACCAATTATAGCACATATACATTTTCATGATCTATTGATCAGAATTAAACGATTTTGTTACTATTTGATTTGTCTTATTGAGACGAATCAAATGGTACCAAAATCATATAATTTTGCCTGATACTTTTCAAAATATCATAATTTAAGTCCTAGCTTGCAAGTGAATGGTAGTAATTTCATAGTAAAATTTAATGAAAATTTAATATAAATTTTTATATTAATATGAAATTCACAGCTGCTACAAAGTCAATTTTTTACTAAATTAACTTTCTTTCTACCTCTAATAAAAGGTGTAGTACTAGTTTTTATGAATTTAATAATAGTAACTTTGTTAAAATTAACTTGGTAATTCTTTAACTTTTTTCTTGTATTTATATAAAATTTCTTTAAAGTTACAAAATATTTCAAAAATTACCGAGTTAATTTTAACAAAGTTACCATTATTAGATTCTAAAAATTAGTACTACAACTTTTATTAGAGGTAAAAAGAAGTTTAATTTAGTAAAAAATTAACTTTACTTTGTAGTAGCTGTGGATTTCATATTAATATAAAAACTTTTTTTTTTTATATTAGGGGGAACCCTGGGTGTAGCTCTTGCCCCAAGCTTTTATTAATACTTAAGTAAGTTGACATATTGCCAAAGTACATACATATTATATACAAGTATTGGAACTAGGACTTTAGGTAATACAACCATTTATCCACAGCTAAAACCCACTAAAGCTTTTCATATTCCCATTTATATGACTGACCTGGCTTGTACGTCCTTCTCCAACCAACAATTGGTATTTACATGTCCACCACTTTACCCATACTATCTAGTATCATCGCTTCCAATTTGATATACGTTGCCAGGTAGGTGCTTTGTGCTTCCAGATTGGTGTATCTGAGATTTCCTACTGGCGTACTTCTCGGGAGTTTGTATCTCAAGCTATGCAGCTGCCTCTACCACATTGGGTAAGTATCTCAAGCCTGCATGCTGCTGCAACTAGCCGGGTTCCTGCAACTTTGGGGCCCAGGATTTAACGTTCCGAATTCGGTAATGATTAATATAAAAATTTATATTAAATTTTCACCAAATTTTACTATAGTATAATGCTACTATGATGCTACTGTCAATCACTTGCAAACTAGTACTTAACCAAAATAAGCTGTACAAGACAAATTTTGAAATTAAATAAAATTATGAATAACTTGTGATAGACCAGTCCAATTTTTATAATTTTATCACCAAAATGACTGCCTTAAAGTAGCAATTCTAGTGAGCTCAGAATCGCTAAAATCTGATTATGGGATCACAGAATCACCAAGTTTTTTTTTATTCTTTTTAATAAAAATTAAATTAGTTAAACTAATCTATTTTTATTAAAATAATAATAAAACTTTAATAATCCCGTAATCCTGTGATCATATTTTAGCAATTTTGGGCTTGTTAGAATCGCCTCTTCAAGGTGGTCATTTTGGTGGTAAAATTATAAAAAACAGACTGGTCTATCAGAAGTTATTTATGATTTCATGTTAATTTTAAATTTTGCTTTGCAGTAGCTTATTTTGGTTAAATTATAATATATCGAGAAGTATCAGTCAAAATCACATGATTTTGGTACCATTCAATTTGTCTCAATAAGACAAATTGAATAGTGCCAAAATTACATAATTCTGATTGATAGTTTACAAAATATTGCTGTACACTGCAATATTTCTATTGCTATAATATCTATATCTACTTTATTACTTTAATCAAAATATCTTGTGATATACTGATCAGAATTTGATAATTTTGGTACCAATTGATTTGTCTCACTGAGACGAATCAACTGGTACTAAAATTATATGGTTTTGATCATCAGATCATAAGATATTGGCAGTGTGACATAATTGTATAGTACCTTTTTAAAATTATATTAAATATATTTTTTATATTGTGTGATTGTAAAAAGGTAATTCTATTTAAACACATCTCTATATAATTATCAAAAAATGCTAGCTAAATAGAGTGATTATACAGAGGTATGACTATATAATATATATTAAATATAAGGTTTTAATTTTAATTTTAAAAGATTTTTGGGAGTCCTGGACATTTTTATTTAAAGTACCCAATTCCATTTACTTAGTATATTTTTGAGAAATAGAGATTTATGGTGTTGAACACCTATAGTACAGAATAGTAAACCAAAAAAAAATTAACAATTTCTTGTTGAACTTCTTAAATATTGGTTTTAAAAATAAAGTTTCTAATATAATATTGTAATTTATATAAAAAATTATAGTTTTTATTATTGTACTTTTAGTAATTTACTTGTAAAAAAAGATTTTTTTTATAAATAAAATATATAATTTAGAAAAATTTAAAAAAATTTTATAATAAAATTTTAATATATATATTTTAAAGTTTTATAATACTAAAGTTTTTTAATATATTAAAAAAAATTTTTTTAATAAAGTTAATAAAACAAATTTAAAAATTAAATATTTTATTTAAAAAATATATAGCTAAAATCTAATTTTATTAAAAAAAATTTAAATTATAAAAAAGTTAAACCAAATTTGCTTACAATACAATTTAAAAAATAGTATTACATTAGCAAATTATATATACGTAATCTTACGTAAGATATTATGGCCCGTAATATTATGAAAATCTTATGATCGATGCAATAGATTACGCAATATATTACACTATATTATGGTAATATTATGGTTATTATTTCAAAATATTTCGAAATATATTGTAAATAAAAAAAATGCAAATTACCTTCTCTACAAGTGTCACGTACTAATGCAGATCAATAAACTAAAGCGCGCAGGAGGTATTATTTTGATATTTTCGCATTGTTTTGCAATATTTTGCAAATTTTCAAAAATTTTCAAAAATATTTAAAAAATAAATAAACAATATACATATTTATATAATCATGCTTTTTTACAGGTTTTCGCAATATTTCGCATGGTTTCACAATTTAATATAAAATTTTATTATTATTATTATACATTATATTTTACATTTATTAAATATACATTTTTAATTAATATTATACTTTATTATATATTATGTATTATTTTTACATTACTACAAATATTTTAAACTACTTTCGCACTTTGTCGTATTTAATTCTATTACTATATACAAAAATCTAGTCCTAAACACTTATTTTCACTCACCCCACAGTTAGCTATAAAAAAATAAACTATTATATTCCTTATATTCGCTTATTCACTTATATTTGCTTATATTTGCTACTTCTTGCAAAGTGCTGGAAAAGTTAGAATTAGTGTTCTTGTAAAGTGCTGAAAAGTCAGGTCGTTTTCTTGTAAAGTTCTAAAAGAAGTAAGGAATAAATAAAATAAAATAAAAAAATAAGTAAAAAAAACAAACAAAAAACAAAAAACAACACCGAAAAAATAACAAAAAAAACAAACCCGAAAAAATAAACTATTATATTTGCTTATATTCGTCTATATTAGCTTATATTCAATTATATTCGTTCATATTCATGACTTCTTGCAAAGTGCCAGAGACGTTAGAAATGGTGTTCTTGTAAAGTGCCGAAAAGTCAAATCATTTTCTTGCAAAGTTCTAAAAGAAGTAAAGGATAAATAAAGTAAAATAAAATTAAAAAAATATGTAAAAAAAAACCCCAAACAAAAAACAAAAATGTAAGCAAACTAAATAAAAAAATAAACAAAGCCCCAAATTTCCATTTCTCTGAAGTAAAAGTTCAAGATTTTGCAATTAGAAATCGTTAAAGGTTTTCGCAAAGTGCCAGAATAAAATAAATTAATAAAAATAAAAAAAAACAAAAACAAAAAACATGAAATGAAAAAATAAATAAAGCAAAACCTTGCAAAAACTTGCATTCTTGAAATTTAGAAATTGCTGGAGTGTGTTCTTACAAAGTGTCGAAAGGCTAAGTTGGCTTGCACAAAGTATCGAAAAGTCGTTGGATTTCTTGCAAAGTGCCAGTGGTAAAGTATAAAAATAAAATAAAAAAATTTAAAATTTAAAAAATAAAAAAAATTAAAAAATAAAAAAAACTGAAACAAAACTAAAAAAAATGAATCAAAACCAAAAAAAACAAAAGGAAAACAAAGAAACAATGTAAAATTGATAGAAAATCTAAATTATAAACAAAAAAAATAAACAAAAATCTAATCCAATCTTGTAGTACAATCATCGAAAATCATCGAAACATTTTGAAAATATTAGTTAAATGCGTCCTTGATATGATTCAGGTTACAGATTGTCCTAAAATATTTTGAATGTATTCAAAATATTAAAAAAAAAAGAAAGAGAAAAAAAAGAGAGAAAAAAAAAGAGAAAGAAAAAAAAAAAAGAGAAAAAAAANTTTTTTTTTTTTTAAGTTTTTTGTTTTATTTTGTAGTATATGTATTTATGATCTAAAACAAAAAATTTTTTTGCATTTTTTTTTTTTTTACCTGGTGATCCAGGTTGAAATTTTCATGATGGGTCATAACACTAAGTAATTGTTAAAGATTTGTTAATCGTTATATATCGTTAGGGGAGCACCATTTATCACCTGATTTTTTAGGTAGGTGGGGGCAGTGTTGTACATTTTCACTGTCCCAGCCCTTTTTTTCTATGTTCCAACATCCCAACGTCCCAGTGTTCCAAATGTCCCAACTATGTCCCAAGCCTTAATAATTAATAATTTAATTTAAAAAAATACATGATCATATATTTTTCTAGATGCTGAACTCATTTTTAAAAGAATAAAATTAGATTATCTTAATAAAATTTTAAGTAATTTCAATTTAAAAAATTGTTCCAAAATGTCCCAAAATGTTCCAACGCATGTTCCAACTGTCCCATGTACAACACTTGGTGGGGTAGAGCACTGGTAGAGCAATTATCAGGTCCTATATATAATATAATATATATAATATATGGGGGAGCCCACAGCAAAAGGTGGCTTCGAGCCAACCAATCAGATTTTAAGATTTTATATTAAAACTATTTAACTAATCATTATCTTTGTAAAATCAGTTTTTAATTATCAATAATATTAATAAAAAAGATATAAATTTAGTTTAATCGTTTTAATACTACTATATAATTGATAATCATATACTAAGTTTAGTAGTGATTTTCTCAAAATCATGTGATTTTCCCGAAGCCACCTTTTGCTGTGGGTCCCCCATATATATATTTTTTTTCACTTAGGCAGTTTCGCCAGTATTTTATTAAGATACTAAGTATATCGCTACATAATACACTTGTTTACTCCTAATTTGCAAATCTGACATTACTCGGCTGCCTTAACGGTGCCCAAGCACAACCTGCCGCACTAATTTGAAGACAAATCTAAAAACTAGAGGCTATGTTAAACTAGCCTAAGTGCCACACCAAAATGGCTTCTTCGCTCCTTCATATTCCTTTAACTAACAAGGAATTTACTAAGGACAAATAAGAAGAGAAGGTAAACAAAAAAAGATCAAAGCCAAGAAAACGAAAGTACAAAAAGAAAAAAGAACAAAAATGAAAAATGGAAGAGGAAAATAAAAAAGAAAAAAAACTACATGGTATAGCACGAAGGCTAGTCTAACAAAAAAAAAGAAACAAAAACTAATGAAAAAAAGAAAAGTGAATACACTATTATAACCCGTGGTAGGTTGAATAAAAATTGTATAACAATTGCAACTATTGTATATCTCTGCTATAAAGCAATGCTTTAACTAATATCTTCTTCCGACTATACATCCAACCTCGGATATTCCTAAACTATCCGACTAGAGCAACATCGTATGGAGTAGCGACGAAACTGTATTCGTAAACAAACATGTCACGTGGTTGCATTCTACGGGGTCCGTCCGGATTTGGAAAAGTAAACACTGCCGATCGTTTGGAGGGGATAAGCCAAATCGCCACTTTTTGTCGAAAATTTTGGAAAAAAAACGGCAGGAAGGTGAGAGGAGTATTAGAAAGTTTCCACTTGTGGTTTTAAACGAAAGTGTGTTCTTCTTTAACAGAAAACTCGTCATTTTCTTATTCCACCCTTTTGGGAGCTGATCCTGGTACTAGATTTTTCGGTAAGTAATAAACTCTGAGCCTGTCAGCAGGCAGTCTATGAACTTTGCCTCTAAACGACAAGTGCCGTCCCAGCGGTAAATGATGAACTCTGAAGCTACTAGCAGATAGTCTATGATCTCTATCCCTAAATAATAGATGCTGTCTTACGGGATTTCTCAAAAGTCTCTAGCTTATCTTAGTTTTAAGTAAAAAAGTTTTTAGAAATTATATGTACAAGTGATCGTTAGAAAGAGTTGGAGTGTCTATCAATATATATAATATATATAAATATATATTTAGGGTACTGCTATTTACATCATGGTTTTTGCTATTTGCACTATGGATTTCATGTAACAGTAGATCATCAATCAACGTTTTCTATTTGCACCATGGTAATATATGTTGCACCAATAAAAACTCGCATTTTTTGTAGATTAACAGTTATTGGCGCCGTTAATGTCATGTAACATTACACAAATCTTCTTTTGGTAGCCTAATCTAATGCGGGCCAACCCTAACCCTAAATTTATAATGCGGCAAATACTTACTCTAATTTTTTAAGGCCTTAACATAATGTGGGCCAGCTTTTCGCAATTTTGTGTAACCTTGAGCTATATTCATGTTGCACCAATAAAAACTCACCTTTTTTTGTAGATTAATAGTTATTCGCGCCATCAATGTCATGTAATGTTACACATGTCTTATTTTGGTTACTTAATCTAGTAGGCCTGCTAACCTAATGTTATAATGCGGGCCAACCCTAACACTAATTTTATAATGCGGGCCAACCCTTACCCTAATTTTTTAAGGCCTTAAAAATTAGGGTAAGAGTTGGCCCGCATTATAAAATTAGGGTTAGGGTTGGCCCGCATTATAACATTAGGTTAGCAGGCCTACTAGATTACCAACCAAAATTTGTATAACGTTATATGACATTAACAGCTCGAAATAACTATTAATCTACAAAAAAAGCAACATATATTACCATGGTGCAAATAGAAAAGGTTGATTGATGATCTACTATTACACGAAATTCATGGTGCAAATAGCAAAAACCATGGTTTATATATATTATTATATATATAATTTTAATATTGAATAACTTTTGATCCACTAGTCCATTTTTGATGATTTAACTACCAAAATGTTTGCCTCAGTGAGACGATTCTAACAAGCCTAAAATCACTAAATTCTGATCACAGGATCCTAAGATCAACAAAGATTTGTATTATATAAACAATTAATAATTAAATATGTCTAATTTAGTGTTCTAAGCCGATTAAAATTTTCCGGCTCGGCTAAGCCGTTAAAATTTTATTGGCTTAGTGGCTTAGCCATTTTTTTATAAAATAAAAATTTTAATTTTTTTTTATTGATCGAAGTCATAATATATATAAATTTTATTTTATATGTAAAAAAAATATACAGAAAAATATAAAAAAGTCAATAATCGGTGTCAATATATATATATATTAGCCTTTTAACCATGCTAATTTAAAACCTATTTACGTTAATATCTTCGTTAAAAATCTAGTAACCCACTGAAAGTAATTAGACCTTCCTAAATACTAAATATAATATTAAGTTGAAAACAATTAGTCTTTCTAATATAACTATGCCTCACAATTTAAAAAAAATAAATTTTTACTTTCTGCTTTTAAATTTTATATTCTAAATTTCCAACCCCGGATAGCAATTAAAAAGCTTGGAATTTTCTTTTAAAAATAAAAAATCGTGTACCTGATTTGGATGAAGCCTTATTACGTTTATCAGTCAGTACATTTCCCGCATCTGAAAAAAGATGTTCAGAAGGAACTAACGTTGCAGGTACGGACAAGTAAATTCTTGCTTGAGATGCAAGTAGTAGTAATGATTTTGCATATTTACGCCAAAATAAAAGTGGATTATCTTTTTTATATTCAGGGTGATCCAAATCGTACTTAGGAACTAAAGGTAAACTATCATATAATTGCAATTCGACATCTAAAGATGATGAATGTGTGTCAGTATTATCATTATCAAAAAACTTGCTCATCATATGTTCATGTGTGTCTTGAATAGGAATATTAGAAGTAGTAAAAGCAGACAACTCAGATAAGTTTGTAATTTTTGTACAAAGCAAATTAATGGTTTCTATTTTTTCTGAAGGGCTTAAAAAATGTAAATTTTTAAAACGAGGATCCAAGTATGATGCAATTAATCCTACTTCTTTTGGTTCATCCCAACGTTTTAGCATTGATTCATTCATAATTTCACAAACATCTTGAATTTCAGATGTAGTAAGCTTGATATAAATATCATCAAAATATTGAATAAGTTTTCGAATAGTTGGATACATCATACCCATCGTTGGATATTGACTACCTCCCATGAATGTAATAGATTGTGCAAATGGTTTGAGAAGTAAAACCAATTCATCTAGATACTGCCATTCGTAATTATCTAAGAGAAGATCATCTAATGCATCACCATCATTTTTTACTTGTCGATTGATATCGTTTTGTAATTGCTAGGCTAAGTATTGTACAGGATAACGAAAAAGTAAAAGCCGTTTAAGAAGCAAGTAAGTGAAGTTCCATCTCGTAGCAGTATCACTACTAATTGGTCGAAGTTCTTGTAATTCAGGATGTTGTTTTTTAAAATGATTCATTAATTGATTATTATATTTATCCTGATTATATAAAAAGCTATTTAGCTGTTTTGCCTTTGTAATTAATGTATCAATTTTTTTTAATCTATCTTTAACCGAAAGATGCAATGTGTGGGCCGTATAGCCAATATGAAACATATAAAGTTGATTGCAAGCTTTTACCATCGCAGCGGCATTATCGGTTGACCCTCCAAATAGTTTATCTGAAATATCCCACTTTACAAATAAATCACGAAGAAAATCTTCAATTTCATCGGCTGTATGCGGGTAAGGAAATTTTTGAATTGTTAAAAGTACTTAATAAAGAACATAATTATCTGAAAGCCAATGTATTGTTACCCCAATATAGGGTGTATGGAACTGAGTCCACAAATCCGTAGTAAAATTAAAGGAAATAAGTGTTTCTTTCATTAATTTTTTAAATTTGTTTCACTGAACATAACCGATAATGAAATTTTTTGTTTTACTTGATCAATACATGGAAACTGGAATCGGGGTTCACATTCATGTATCAAATCACGAAATTTCTCATTATTAAGAACATGAAATGCTTGCAAATCATCAATTAACCAAGAAATAAGTTGATATATAATTCGAGTCTCTTTTTTTCAAATAGAGGAGTGACTTTATTTAAAGTTTGTTCAATTGTTGGCTGATTAGTTTGAATTAACGAGGATGAAGCTTTCAAATTATCTGGCTTATTAATTTGATGAACAGTACGTAAATGTGATGCAAGATTGCTTGTAGCAGTTTGAATATTAAAAGAATGACCATATTTAATTTTTCCTTTACTTGAACTGACTAAAATATTACATTTTCTTTTTTTTTCAAGTCTATAAGTATCAAAAAAAATTTCATTGTCCATGAAGGCTTTCTTTTTCGACTAGATTTATTTGAACCTGCCTTATTTTCAAATACAGCAGCCGATGTTGAAACTAATATTTCTTTATCAGCTTCTGAACTCGAATAATCCAAACTATCATATTTTTCATTATTTTCTAAACTCTCATTTAAGCTATTGCAAGTTTGTAGTGAATTTGATCGTGTAAAAGAAAATGTAAAAGAATCATCATCTTGAGAATCCATGAAGAAAAAATAATATACATATAAAATTTTTTTTTGAATTTGATAATAACCTTATAACTAATGTATTTTCACTTCAATTTTTATAAATAATTTAGATTATAAAAGATTAAAAAGTAATGTGATTCGAAACCAAGAAAAAGCAGGGATTGTTGAATTTTGAGCATTTCATTTTACAGAAAATAGTTTATTAATCTTCTATCTTTAATTGAGGTAAAGCGACTAAAATATTATAATTAATTATAAAGTATTTGTGTAAGTATAAAAAAAATTTATTATCGGATCAAATTTTTTTAAAGCAGATAAGTCCATATTCTGCAAAGCAAAATATCTAATACTAATAATCAAGAATTGCTTTTTTTTGGTTATGCTCGTTTGATAGTTATTAT
>QKWP01000712.1:141372-153003 GCA_003550325.1 Gigaspora rosea | reverse complement strand
ATCGATTACTATCACTATCGATAGTAATCGATAGGGGTGTTGATAATCGATATATATCTTACCAGTTAGTAATCAATATATATTTATATATAAAATTTGCCGATGACCCTAGTTAGCTCTTGTCGAAAAAGTAAGTGAGACTTGAAATTGTAGGATCTTCTTTATATAATAAGTCCGTAATCTTGTTAATATTTAAACATTTTTATAGTGTTGGAATCTCAGCACAAGATCTTCTATGCGTTTTTGAACATTTAATTGAAAAATACAAGGGAATTGGTTTGAAATTTTGCGAAACAAAAAAAACTCAGAGATGGCGGCATGCTAGTGCACAAGAAGCAGCTAGGAAACTTACATTTTATTTTCCATATTTTACTGAACTTGCTAACCTTTGTTCTTTAACAGTTTATTCTTTTTGTGAAAGACATTATAATTAATTAATTGTTTCTAATAATTTATACAAACTTCTTCAAGGTTCAACTGAAGAACGTAATAGAACCTGGCCTGATGATAATCAAAACGATGTGACTGATAGTGATATTGTTCCATTAGCTGCGTTTAGTGAGGTTATGAATTATTTATACATATCTTTTATAAGTACCCAAGGGCCATTTACTATTTAAATTCTTTAATGGATCGAAATTAATATATTAATGTTTAACAGCGCTTAAAAATTCAAGCGATTTACATAACCAAATTTCAAATATTGGATAACTCAATTTTAAAGTTCTTTATGTTAGTATAATTAAAAAAATTGAAAATAGCCTAGGGATTCAAGCTTATTTTGTTATAGAAACGAAGCATACTAGTCTAGACAAAAACCTGGTGAAAAAATTTTTTATTATGCCGTAATAAAATTTTAACATACAATTTAAAAGATTTGTATGTGGTATTTTATCTTGCAAATGGTGGTTGATGACGCCATTCATGAATACATGAATAAAGTGTTTTAAAAGCATATTAGCCTTCAAATTATTGAAATCGTCAAAAGAAGTAATTTATTATATACACCACGATGTGAGCGCGTTCATGTGGTAAATGTAATATTGTTCAAATTTTTTAATTTTGCGAGGTTTCTTTATTTAAATTTATAAAGCATTTTTTTCATATTAACAGTAATTTGCGCAAATTTATGTTATTTCTTTATATGAAATTTTATATTTTTTATTTATGCAAATGAACGTTTAAGATAGGTTGATCTAGTTAATTGGGTATCCGGTTATCCGATTATAACCAGGTGACCCGCTTTAATCAGGTAACCGGTTGAAAAAACGGTTGACCCGATGAGTTACAAATAGAGATTTTCAAACCAGTTTGGAACCCTAAATATGAGCACATTTTATCACAGAATTAGACGTTTTTCACCGTAAAATTGCACATAATCTTCAAAAATTGTTCACATCATAGCACAGAATTTATTTTTTATATGCACAGAATTTTTTTTCTAGCATCGCAGAAAATCATCATCCCTGTTACATTGTAGCAAAATGAGCACTCGTGATGTTAACTCCAAATAGATAGGCGCAATCCTGATTTGGAAGGAGTAAACACTGCTAATCTTCTAAGGGTGTAAGCTGGATTTTCCACTTTTTGGCGAAATTTTGAAAAGACCAAAGGAGAGTACCAAAAGTACCAACTTGTAAAGAACTAAAAGAGTATATACTATACAAAATATTATATTCAACCAAAAGTATGCTTCTACTAATGTTTTCACTCTTTTTGACAAAAAATTTAGAGTTTTGGGCTCTACTATATCTTCTATAGTACCAGAGTTTTCTACTAGGGAGTCAAACCCAAAAAGAGAACTCTTTTTTAGCTCTATTTCAGTTATCTTAACATTTGATCTGGAACTCTGATTCCTAGTTGCTCCAGAGTAAAGTTTTATTGTGTATAAGTATAATAATTGTATAATTGTCATAGGTCGGTAGTTATGAAAAAGTTGGTATGAAAGATCGTCAAAAAGAGTTCGGTAGTTAAATTACAAAATTTCAAGATCGAACTAGATTTATATATTATTATAATAGTTATTTAATTAGTCCGAAGTGAAGTGAAGAACTCTCTATTTTTATAAGAGCATCCTTATTCTAGACTCTGGTTTAGAATAGTTATCATGGACCCTAGAGTTTAGGCAAATTAAACTAGACCTCAAATATGATTGTAATAGCTATTGAGTAAAAAGAATTCTAAGTTTTTTATTATATATATCGGCTATAAAGTCAGTTTCACAATAAAAATTTCAATCAATTTTAAAAAAATAAACTTTAAAGACAGTTTTTTTTATTTTTATTAATAGGCAATTCTCCAGTTAACTGGATCAAAAATTTTTTTTTTATATATAAATTTTACTATAAGTGCAAATGCACAGTGTCTCTATCTAAAACTTTTTTTATACTAAATTAATCACTTTTCTGGCTTAAGAGACTTTTGTAAAGCTCATTAAACCACATCTAATAGTGGTTAGAGCATTAAAATCGGCTTGGTGAATACTAAGATATCTTTAAAAAACCTTTCTTTTACTATGTAAATTTCTTTGCAAACAATAGTATTGTTTATAAAGAAATTTATATAGTAAAAGAAAGGTTTATTAAAGATATCTTGGTATTCACCAAGCCAATTTTGACGCTTTAACCACCATTAGATGCATTTTAATGAGCTTTACAAAAGTCTCTTAAGCCAGAAAGGTGATTAACTTAGTATAAAAAAGTTTTAGATAGAGACGCTGTGCATTCGCACTTATANGCTGAATTTTGTGTATTCAACAATTTTTATATTAATAGGCAATTCTCCAGTTAACTGGATCAAAACTTATTATTTTTTATTTATTTATTATTATTTATAATATACGATCGAAAATAAAAAAAAAATTGAAAAAAAGTGAAAAAATAAAAAAAAAACAGTCGAAAGAACAAAAAAATCCATCAAAAAAATAATAAAGCCCACAAATATTAAAAAGTAGCAAATAACGTGCAAAGAACTACAAAAACTAATAAAAATATACCCAAAAATGTCTTTGCTAGAAAGGAACCATAGTGACTCTGATGACAAGGTTATGCAAAACCAATATAATGAAATAATACCAAAAAAGGACCGATATCAAAAACAATAAGAACACACGAAAAATATAAGGCCTATGAAAAATATACTAAAAGAAACAAAAACCTGGTAGCAAAAAAAAATCTAAAAAGGTAAGAAAAATAACAACTCACTAGAAAGCATTGATATCTACAACGAAACTATAATGATTTTGGCAATGAAATGACAAAACCACAACAAAAATGTGCCACCAAAAGCGACGACACCAAGAATGACAATACTAAAAACCAAGCAACGATAAAAGCATCAAAACAAAAAAATTATACAGATCATTATATATATATAAACTAGGGGGGTCTACAGATTAATCATAAACCACCGGTTCAGGTTAAGTTTTTTCTTAGTTTAATCAGCAAATGTTTGTCTGTCCAGCTAAATTATGTGATATATAGCCAATCACATTCAACTAATCAACAAAAACAATAACAGATATATAATCAACTTATCAGTTATATTGCTGGATTTTTTTTTCCTTTGATAGTTTTGCCAGTATCACTTTCTTGGTGATTTATGATAAGGGGTATGCCATTTATTACATAATTTTTACCATGGATACATGGTTAGAAGTAGTGATTATGTCTATATATTATATTAATCAGTTAGTATTAGATAAAATGATTACACCATACATGGGTAGAGGTAGCTACTAAGTAAAAAATATTACATAATAAATGGCATGCCCCTAACCGTAGTTATCATTTTTATGCCCACCGATTGTAACCCGACTTTCTCCAGCTTGCTTTTATACCGCCCAAAAGTGATCTGTTGCACCAACTGCTATAGTGGCCAGATATCTTTGTAGCCAATTTTCAGACTGCAACTGTCACGAGTTTATGTAGTATCTATAATGTTCAGACTTCGGCCTCACATTACGTTTTGTGACTTCGGTTATTCCAAATATTCTCTAGTTTAACTCTTTTAGAAAATTTTGAGTTTCACTAATTTCAACTAATTGTAAAAAGGTGGTATTTTTAAGGGCTAGTATTAGTGTAGCACAAGTGTTAGTGCTAGCAAAAACACTAGAGACAAGAGCAAGCAATACTTCAAAGTAGCTTAGATGCAGTGCAAGTACATAGTGCTCAAAATTTTTTTCACTATTTGAATAACAGGCAAATATATATACAACAAAATGAACGATAATTAAAAAAGGTCAAATATTATACAATTACCAAACTAGGGGATATTTCTAAATAAATTAACTCAAATTAATTAAAACAAAATAAATGATAATTAAAAAAAGTAAAAATCTCAATCTGCATACTATGCTATAACTAAATTAGTTAGAAGATCATATGGGCTAATTCAAAATATTGCTATATCTTTTGATCTACTAACCTGTTTTGAATAGTTAGCTACCAAAATATTTGTCTTAATAAGATGATTCTAATAAGCTTAAAATTACTAAAATCCAACTACAGGATCCCAAAAACATTCAAAATTTGTGTAATTTTAATAGTGTTTTTTAGAATTACTATGTAAATACTTTTAATATCAAATAACTTTTGATTTACTGATCCATTTTGTAATTTAACTACAAAAATGATCATTTCTATAAATGATTTTAACAAGCTCTAAATTATTAAAATCTGATTACAGGATCCTGAGATCATTAAGAATCTGTATGATATAAACAAAGTTGGCAAATAGAACAATAGAACAAAAGCTTGATTTTTTGACTTTATATAAAAAAAATTTTTTTACTAATATTTAAATATATATTGTTAGACTATTAGTAAAGTAATAAATATAAAATATTCTATATTTAATTAGAAAAATTTAATACTGAAAACTTATAATAGAAAAACAAAAAAAGTGAATAGAATTAGAAGCCAATAGAACAAATATAGTAAATATAACAATACTAGATATAAACAATTAACTAAGAAATAGGATTTTATATATAAAACTCATTTCTTAGTTGATTGTCTATATTATACAAATTTGTGATCAGATTTTAATGATTTTGAGCTTGTTATATAATTGATTTAAAAAGTTTACTTTATTTATTGGCTAAGTAGTATAAGATTTGGTGCTATCTTTTAAATGAATTTTTATAAAATATCAAAATTATATATTGAATTAGATCTATTTATTGCTATTAGTATTTTTTTCTCTAAACATAATTTAAGTAGGATTTGATAATTTTAGCAATATGTAACATCTATTCATCAATAGAATATTTATAGTACTCTAATATATATAGGCAGAAACAAAGAGACAGGTTTGAAACTAAATTTTAATTAGTAAAAAAATAATTTAAAGAATTAATTGAATTGATTATTCAATGACAAAAGTTTAATACATAAAAATAATATTTTATTAGCAGAATATTATTTAACTAATTAAGGATATTTATTATTCCAACTACAAATAATAAAGATTTAGATATTTTATATTTTTTTTATAGACTATACTTATTAATCAAAATTTTTCATCAATTAATTAAAAAAAAATAATTGTTCAAATACTTCGCAATTTTACATTATTGTTATACCAATAGGTATACAATATTGGGCAGATGATGAAAAAATAACAGGTCATTTTTTTTTATCAGAGTTAATGTTATGTCATGTGCTACATAGCAGCACATGGGTGATATTAAACTCCGATGAAAAAAATTTCCAGTTATTTGTTGTATAACCAATATTGATATTATCTAGCAGATATATATGACCATGTAATGTTTTTCTATGATGCTTTTGCATAAACAATTACATAAGCTCATGCAAAAATATCAAGATAAAAAAAATTCATATGATCAATTATTTACCTAATTATTCTAAAAATTATTATTACAAATAAAAACAATATATTTGTGTTTTGATAGTTTGTAAAAAAAGAAATTAGAAAATGTTTTAGATTGTATTTATCCTTTCATTGATTTATCATAGCTGATAGTGTTTAGGACTGGTTTATTTTTTATATGTTAAAACTGGGTTTAACATATAAAAAATAAAACTGTTTTCAAACTCTAAGTCTATTAATATTTTTTGATTTTTTTTGTAAAAACTACAATTACTAAATGTTGGCTTAAGCATCAATTGTTCAATTTTTAATACTTGAGTATCAATACAAAAATATTGAGAGCATAATTCAATTTATACAATTTATACTATTATTCATGCTATTAGTCGTCAACAACGTCTAATTAAATAGTGATATAACAGTTAGGTACAATTTGCTTCAGATATCAATTGGCCTAGGTTAAAGTCAGAGTTGGCAATAGACTATGTTCATTAAAAATAAATTTGCCAATAGATCTAAATGGACCAATACCATAATCCATTGATCCATTAATCCATAAATTTTTATACTAATTTACTGAATTTAGAATTAACTTTTAGTTTAAAATTCTTTAATTTGTTATTACCAATTATAATTGTGCTTAATATTGTTATATCATATATTTCTATTGTTATATAATAAATTAATATGACTTTTGAATTTAAAAAAAACAATCAACACATAATAAATAAATGAATTTTATCACTAACAAACACTTTATAGACAATTTAGTTTATATACAGTTAATCTATAGACAAGATTATTTTACAGACAGTTAGTTAATTCATATACAATTCATTTTGTAAACAATTTATTTTACTATCAATTTTTTATAAATTGCAACAACTTTAATTTAAACTTAATATTAATAACAATAACTAGATTAATTTATTTGTAATAGTTTTTATGTTACATTATTGGACAAAAAGATGGTCCCATCCCGTGACCCGATAAACCCTATGCACTAGTGCTGTTATAGTCAACCTCGGATTAATAAATTCGTCTTCATAATAAGATGTGTTGTGACAACGTCAATTTCTTCATCTTCGTCTTCAAGATTTTGATTTTTATTATATTGTACGCTCTGGACTTCTTCATTCACAATATCAAACTCATCTTCTCTTTCTTCATATGCTATATTATCATGAATTTCTTTAAAGGCAGGATCCCAGTTGACCCAATCTTCTTTGTGTCGCGTTGTCCACGTATGCATCGCTCCCTGTTCGTCCACTGATACAATAATTGGTTGAATGGGGTGTTGGGCAAGGTCTACTAAGTTTTTTCATATGGTCCTTGCAACGTTTGGACAAGTTTAGTGGTCCTTATGTCCCATATGAATATTTGATGCGTTGCTAGTTAAAGACCACAACGAAAGAATTTGTCAATAAAATCAACCAATCAGAAACCATATTCCTCAGTCAAGTTTAAAAATTAGTAACCGCATAAAAAAATTTTTCGGCTAAATAAACGGTTAACAATTAAATGGGTAAAACAGTTTTAATATAAAGCCCCATAAATATAGAGATATTTACTATATCTGTATCTGTCCCGTGGATACTACCGGTAGAAAAAAAAATAGCTAGTTATTCAATAAATTTCTATATACTGTACTGTACATATCTGATATCTTAATTTATTCGTAATTCAATCTTTTTTAGGAATAGTCCTTCTAAATATTTTCGCGTCACTTATCCTCCATTTTACGATGCCAGAAGTAGTATACAATGACTATTATAATTATTGTTCTACTTCGGTTAAAATTTTTAAATAGCGATGTTTTACGTTCTATAAATCATATATATAACTAGAATATTCACAAGCATTCTTAAAAAAAATTTTAAACTTTAAACCACAAATAAATTACATGATTTTTTTTTTTAAAAAATTATTTTGGGTAAAAAAAATATTTTTTTTTATTATAAACTTCACCATCACGTATACATTCGGGCTAAAATTTCCAAAATCCGAAATATTTCGCCAATAGAAATAATTTCAAAATATATTTCACGATGCAATTCCTTATTCATTGTTCCCTCAATTCTACAATCGTTTCCAACACCGTACACACTACAGATCCCCACCAAATCTTACCGTCGGCTTTACATGCTGCGGTAATAAGGATCTTTCCAACTCAATTCTCTTCCATCTGTACCAAAAATTTTAAACTTCGATTCATTCGAAAAATTGCTTTTCGTTAATCTTCGACGATCCCATGACGCGAATTGTCTTCACTTGTTTTTGTCCCGTGGATGAAATAGAGGTTTTTTTCTTTATTCTAGAATTAATGCGCGACGAACCGTGTTTGTGGTTTATATATTTTGTAACTAGTGTTACAAGCCGTAAGGTTTTTATCGGCTGGCTTAACCAGCCGATAAAAATATCGGCTAAACGGCTGTCAATGGCTATCAGAAATTATCGGAGGTTTACTTAATTTTTTTTCGCAACCTTAAGTAGGGATGTCAATTACGTAACTTTGTGTAATTTTGAGTAAGATTCATTAAATAATTTTGAACACACAATTCGGATCGTACATTCAAATCAAATAATGCAATAATACTGACCGAATTATTGTAACTCTGTTACTTCTGTACTTTATGTATGTTGTGATGAAAATTTAATTTTCTGAAACGTAAAATTACATGTAATTACTCAGCATTAAACACTCTGGCCTAGATTATGTTATAGTAATCATGTGATCTTAAGCCATATTAGCCAGCCGATCATATTGCATCAGCTGGCTTAGTCGGCTAAGCCGATTTAGCCGCGGCTGCTTCAGCCGGCTTGTAACACTATTTGTAACAAATACGTTACACGAATGAATACCAAAATTAACTAACAGCTAAGTTCGCTGATCATACTATTTGTGAAACATAAATTATCGTGATCTAAAAAATTTTAACTGGAACAAATAATTATGATAGTTATCGTGGTGCTTCTAAAAGGCGCGACAATGGAGAAAAGACGCCTATTTCAAAAATTTGTATGAAACTGCTGTGTTTTGGGGAAATAAAGCTATGACAATGACAGGTACAATACTTATTTAAGACGTTTAATTTGTCTAAGAAAAATTCATTGATATAAAATACTTCTTTTAATAGGTGACTTGAACGATGTACTTTGGCTGTCGCAAGTACATTATAACATGGGTCAATATGTCAGTGCTCAAAAATTAATATGGAATCTTATAGATTTGAGCGCTGTTTGCCGATTTCTAGCTGCAAAGTGTTGCGTGAGTATGAATTAATCAACAAATGTTCCATCGCAATACGTTAGCAATGTATGTCTTAATTTTGATAACACTAGCACTCGTTAAATGTTGCTTACACTTAACTTAGGGTGGTTGGCAAGCTAGACTGGCAAGCTTTTTTTTTTAGCTTGCCAAATAATAATGACAAAACTCTCGCCATTATTGTCTCGCCAAGCATCCTAACTTAATTACACAATATCATTTTTGGATTAAAATGGAAAAGTACCAAGAAGTATTAAATATTCTTGATGATGAAAATCCATTTCTTGATAGAGGTTCGTTGACATGTAAAAAAAAAATAAACTCACATAAATTAAAACTTATATGTAAACGTGTAATTTTGTTTGTAGATTATAATTCGGTTGACAAAAACACTGAAGGAGGGATTAATGTGAGCCTTTCATATAAATAACTTTGTGAATTATATATAATTTTTAATACGTTTCACTAAATATATTCCTACTGTTCCTGCTTACATTAGCTTGAAGCTTCCATTTGCTATCTACGTGGTGTTGCATACTCTCAACAGTCTGACCTCGACAACGCTAAACAGTGGTTTAAAAAGCGCTGAAAATAGATGTTAAATGTTTTGAAGTGTGCCGATGTCTCTTATTTAATTTATTTTAAATTAATGAATTTCTGAATTTAAAAATGCTATTTATGTTGGCATTTAATGAACTAGTCATAAATCACATGATGACAAGTAAAGAAGGTAAATTCAACGCGTAAACATGTGCTTTTCGACTGTATTCTAAACGTTTGTTTACCTGATTAAGCTCTTCAATTATATATAGAATGGGAATTTGTTAATTCATTAAAATTCGATGAACAATTAGAATATGAAGAAGCATATTTTATTAAAATGAATTACATTTCAATGCTGAAGAATGTTTGCTATCTATCCAAACACTATTAGACCTTTGATTTAGCAGATATAGTATGTTTCACCATGCGTGTTATTTGTTAAACAGTATGAACACGTAATAGAAAGTCAAGAAGCACGATCAGAATTAGAAAATAAATTTCGATTATTAAACAATGCAGATATATTATTAAGTCATGCAGATGAATTATATACTCAATGTTGATTCAAAGAATGCCTTAAAGTCACGACTAAGTATATATTTAATGGATATTTATTGTAAAAAATTTAAATATTTTAATTTAAAAAAAAAAGATTGCTTGAACTTGATATGTACAACCAAGCGTGTCTTCCTATTCACATTGTGTGACTCCACGAGTTGCGTGAGAAAAACAAATTACTCTTGTTTGCCCACGAACATTTGTTGAACACTCCCCTCACGTGGTTTAGCGTTGGTTGCTATAACTTTCTGATTGACGAAGCGAAAAGATATTTTACGTGGGCAGAATTTTCATTTTAACAACATTTTTCTAACTTTATATTAAATAATACAATCTTTTAATTCCGTTAAATTACTTTATTAAAAATATCCATATTTAGTAAGGCATTTACCATGAATTCTCATTGCGGGCCAGCGTGGTTAGGATTTGGGCTATAGAGTTAGAGCATGATCAAGCAATAGCAGCTGCAGCAAAATTATATCCAGGGTATTGTTTTTATCTGTTCTTTAATATAAACCGATCAATTATTAACATTTTTTTATAATCATATAATTAGTTCGCATCTCCCGACTCTTTTCATTGGTATGCAACATCTTCAAGCCAAAAATCTTTTGTCTGCTGAGGAGTATCTATTGACAAATTCCCAAATCTTTGAGAGTGATCCATTGGTATTAAACGAGTTGGGTGTGCTTTATTTTCAAAAGCTCAAGTAAGTATTATAATATATTATAGTATATTAAATGATTTAAGATTGCTCCTTAAAACAATTCTTTATCATGTATGCCCAATCAGTTGATTCCTTTAAGAATGCACTTAAGGTAGCAGAGGAAACAAAATGTCGGCCACAAGTATGGGAAACAATATGGATTAATCTTGGCCATGCGTTCAGGCAGCTTGGATAGATATCTATGCCTTATTATAACTTAAAACGATTTATTTTATTATAATTTTTTGATCATTTTCTTCCTAGCGAGTTGGATATTACTGAATCATGTTTCCAAAAAGTAGTCTCTATGTCGCCACCAATTGTGGATGCATTAACTGCATGAGGATACATTTATCATATGAAGGAAGAATTTGAAGAGGCTATCATGTATTATCATGAGGTTTTATATCAATTCTGTATTATGATTTCATAGTTTTGACTCGCTATTTGGATTATTAACAATATCGAACCTATAATTGGTAGGCATTAGGTATATGTCCTTACGATCCGATTACACATGATCTTTTGTGTTCATGTCTTAAAGAAATGGTCCATTGCTAAGAGAATTTTTAAAGTAGGCTAGGGATTTACATTATTATAGTAGCTTGAAATATGATCGATTAGTGTTTGCGTTTTTTTTATAAAACGGTTGATAAAAAAGAATAAAAAAATTATAGTTTTTAATAAAGAATTGATTCAAAATAACGGAATAATTGTTAAA
>QKWP01000712.1:126218-141065 GCA_003550325.1 Gigaspora rosea | reverse complement strand
AAAAAAAAAAAAACAAAAAAAAAACAAAAAAGCTACTTGTCCTAGTCACCACGTAGAGGTGTATCCTATGACTAGGAAATGCTTCGACAAAGAACACGCAAAACCAAGTGAGTTATCAAAAACCAAACTTCTTTATCTGGTTTTGTAGTCTTAGTTTTATCGAGCAGCAAAAACTGATTAGATAAACCCACGTCACTTGATTTTTGCTTTTAAGTTCAAGTTGACGAGAATGTGACCTGCTCGAAGGAACACGAGAAAAAAAAAAGTGTCTTGACAAAGGACTCGCAAAAACCCAGTAGCTGGGAATTTTATTAAACCTCAGTTCTTCGAGCAAGAGCTGATTAAATAACCCCTACTACTCGCCAGTTTGCTGCTTTGAGGTCCACATTGACAAAACGTCCCGCTCAAAAGGAACACAAGAAAAAAATAAACAAACAAAAAAAAAGACAAACTTCAAGAACAGGTAATAAAATGGGTCAAATTAATAACGTATATTATGGGGAAGGGTAGTAACAAAAAAAACGATATAGTACCAAAAAAAACGGATATTAAGGAAAATAAAAAAATAAAGGGGAGAATGTAACATAGTGCAATAGTGAGTAAAAAGGTTGAAAAGTAACCCCTTATATATCATCAGCCAACGCGTACGCGTATTGTAACGTAACAACATGATCAGGAAAGTAAACAAACACAATAACAAATTAGTAAGTGGTGTCCAAAAAATTTTGCAGGCACGTGACTTTTTTGTGAACTTTAGGATCAGGTGTAACGTAAAAATTGCATAGCAGAAGTTTGCTTTGATTGGCTGTTATTAGGATAAATATGATTGGTGACGATCTTTTTTTATATAGTCAATTGTAGTTTTTAAAGTACTTTTAATAGTAAAAATCGTCGTGTCATATGAAACTTTTTTTTTGTAATACAAAACGTAACAACCAACTTTAGTCGTTGGTAGTTTACCTTCAAACTTATTGTTTTTTAACTTGAGATGCAATAAGATGCAGTAGTTCCAAAAACTAGATGAGAGGTGAATATTTTGAAAGGTCGGAAAGTGGTTCGGCGGTCTAAACAATTGGTGAGTTGAAATTGAAAGACTCTGCTTCAACTAGTTTGTTTGTGTTTTTTTACGAAAAGTATAATTTTGAACTATCGTATTTTAATATTTTTGATTATAATTTATTTAGTACAAGTATAGCTTGTGAATATGACGTTTATAACACAATAAGTGATAGTAATAGTAGTGTTAGGAATGGTCGCGTACGCGTTATTTAGTAGACGTTTATATGTATTTATTGTGAAAAAAAATAACAAAACCCTTGTAAAATCCAAATTAAAGTTGTTAATACAAAACTGAATTAGTATATTGTAAATTTACAATATGTCTTTAGAGTGTATTGACTAATTTTTTAAAAGTTCAAGAGTTATAAAATTTTTGTCTGGTACCTATCCAGGTATGATCGACATTTTTTCCGGGGTATCTTAACAACCAATCAAAACGAACTTCTGCTATGCTTAAAAAATCACTAATAACTCTAAAGTTTTGTCTATGAAATCGTCTACTGCGCATTAACAAAAAAAATTCCTTGCAAAATTTTGGTATCAGTAGCACTCTAATCAAGCGTCTAACCCAAACCCTAACTACTTGATTTATTACTTTATAAAATTTAATCAATATTTTATTAACATATTTTTGCATGGGCATTATTTTGAATAATAGCCCAAATTAAGCCATGATATAATCAGTACATGAAAACAAACAGAAAAAATGTCGCAAATATCGCATTTAATTTTTCGATCCGTCGTTTTGACGGCTATATAAATTTGAACGCGATAATATCAACCTATTCGAAATTATTTATTCACAAAATAAATAAACACTAATTTTATTAAAAAAATTTCCAGACACGATTACTTTTAAAAAATTCGCGGATGCTTTAAACCAACTAAAGTTCGCAATCAGCTACTTATTACTTCAATTATCAGAAACTTTATACAACAACAAGGTGGGTTGTCGACGTTTCTCAGTCATGTATCTACCAAAAACAAATTAACACAATGCATTCAATTAGTTTCAATCAATTCACAACGAAATTCAAAAACTAAATGAAGAAAACGTTTCGTTACAAGAAAAAATAGAAAACATAACCAGAGAAAAAACTCTGAATTAACCGATGTGATCAATTTATTGAACATTCAAGACTCGCGCATAATATAATATATATTCATTAATCGTGAGACATGTTCATTTATAAAAATTTTATTAAAAAATTCTTATTAACACGATTATTAAAAACTGTATATTCTAACTCATATCAACTAACAAGTCTATTGAATACTGTACTGATCTTACAAAAATATCACACTTTATATTTCACTTAGTAATTTTTATAAAATTTTAAATTTACTTTAAGCACTTTTGGTCTAATCGCGACATTTTTTATGGTGGCAAGACATGACAGGCAAAAAAATAATTTGTATTGTAGTAAAGTTATTATTGTTATAGCAAGTTAAAAATTATTTTTATTATATATTTTAATTTTCATATCATAAAAACAAAAAAGATTATTCATGTCTGGATACTATTCATATTAGAATAGTATAAATATTTTTAATCCGCAGTAATAACGCCCATTTGGGAGAATCGCGTAACAAAAGAAATTCAGACTTCACTCAAAACTAGGAATTTGAATAAAATAAAAAAGAATTTCTCAATGTACACTTAACAAAAAAGACAATCCATTCATAAAGTACCAAAAAGTCTAATACCCTAAACGTCCCCAGGTGTCGGCTCTTCTTGATTGCGCCAAGATCTCCAATAATCTTCCCTAAAAGCAGGAGAAATGTCAAATAGACACCTACTTAAAGCAATATTTCTCTCCAGTTCTCTTTGATGTAATGCTTTCAATTCTATGTTATTATTCCTCATGAGATTAAGATTCCGTTGCAATAACTTTAACTTTTCTCTTGCCACTGAACAAGAAACAAGATGCACAAGAATTTTATCATGAACGGAAGCAGAGCATTGATCAATTGAATAAGTAGGGGGCTGGCCCAATTTAAAATGATGTATAAGGCCATAAGAAATAGGGCCTAAGCATAAATGATAACTGAAAAAAATAAAAAAATAAATCACGAATAAAGTTTATTTTTTGTAAACATACGATACAGAAAAAAAACAAAGATATCGTAAGGAATCCTCTAACACTAACCTCTTTAATCAACAAATAAGATGCCTGTTAAAATAAAAACAATAATTAATTTTTACCTCAGAAAATTTAACGATGAAAATGAGAAGAAGAGCCGACACATGGGGACGTTTAGGGTATTAGACCTTTTGGTACTTTACAAATGAATTGCCTTTTTTGTTAAGTGTACATTAAGAAATTCTTTTTTATTTTATTCAAATTCCTAGTTTTGAGTGAAGTCTGAATTTGTTTTGTTATACGATCTTCCCAAATTGGCGGGTTAAAAATATTTATACTATTCTTCGCGATATAATATGAATAGTATCCAGACATGAATAATCTTTTTCATTTTTATGATAAAAATTAAAAGATATAATAAAAATAATTTTTAACTTTGCTATAACAATAATAACTTTACCACAATGCAAACTTATTTTTTTGCCTGTCACGGCTTGCCACCGTAAAAAATGTCGCAATTTAGACCAAAGGTGCTTAAAGTAAATTTAAAATTTTATAAAAATTACTACCGTAAATAAAATATAAAGTGGGATATTTTTGTAATAGTAATATATAGCATTACGGCTATGACATAAAGGCTGATTGGTAGATATGATTTTTTGAGATACGATAGCTAATGCAGAAAAGAATTCTGAAAAGTTCCGATATAGAAAATGAATGAACTGAAAATACGAGCAAGGTCGAGGCAATTTTTTTTGTTAATATCTGAATAATTCCGAGAATAGTATATGTAGCATAATACTATAAAGATCGCATAATCTATTTAAATATTTCGCATAATCTTAAATTTATTTCGTATAATAGACCTCAGTCAAATCGCATAATTTACCTCATCGCATCGCATAATCCTGGACACGAATTAGGGGAACATGTCCAGTCACGTGTTTTTGATTTTTTAATTAAAGTTAGGTAAGGGTTAGTTTGCAGGGAGGATGATTTTCTGCGATGGTTAAACTCAAATTCTGTGATAATTAAATTTAATTTCTGCGATTATTTGCAAAATAAAATTTTAGCAAATTTCTGCAATAAAAACTCTTGTTACTGCACTCAAAACTCAAATTTCTGCAATAAAAACCCTGTTACTGCGCTCAAAACTCAAATTTCTGCAATAAAAAAACCCTATTTCTGCACTCAAAATTGGGATAATACTCAAGTTCTGAAGTTTTTTTTAACAACTACGCTTGTATTTTGTGTCAATTGATTGCAACTCTCTACCAAAACTCGCAATTTAATTGGGTCCTGGTCAAATTTTAAGTCAATTCTGCAATTATTTGTGATAAAATCTAATAATTTCTGCAAAAAAGTGTGAATTTTGCAAATTTTGTGGCATTCTGCATTTTGTAGAAAATCATCATCCCTGGGTTAGAGTTAGAGTATATTTTATAGTAAAATTGTACTTCCAACATTTTTTATTAATGCACCAAGATAGGTTTAGACTATTGTTTCTTGTATTTTTGTAACTTTCGCTTTTTTTCACTGTTTTTGTCTCTTCAGGCTAATCCATATTGATCAAAATAAACAATCCTATTGGCTCTATATCATGTGATGGACACAGCTTTAGACAACAATTAGAATAATAGATTGCTCCTTTTATAGCAACAAAATATCATCAAACTATTCTAGATTCCTTCCAACTATTCTCAAATGCCCTTTCTTCTTGACTTCTGTCTTGCTCATTGCGGCTGTCATATAACTGATCTATACCTTTGCTATTACTATTTTATGTTTACTTTCTGTGATTCCTTCTGCTTCTTTGATTTCTGCTTTTTGTAGGCCAGAAGCTAAAACATTAGAGATCCATATATAGTTTATTCTAGTTGTAGCTTCTTCATTTGATCATATATACGCCTGGTCTGTTAGGTATAAGTCTCTATATGTATCTCTGAAGTCTTGCTTTTTTAGCCAATTAAAAACTGGTAGCTTTTTGTAGTTAGCTATTTGTGAGTACTATTATTGAGCACATTGTCCACTATATGGTTGAAGTCGCCCATAATAACTATCTGCAACTGTATATTTTTTTTGAAAACGACTTCTATGATTCTCTATTGAATCCTTTTTCCTATGGTCTTGTTATTTGGTGGTATATATAGCCTTATTACTACAAACCCCAACTGTTTGAAGTATAGCGTAACCTTTATTATATATTTGTTTATTCTTCTAATTGCATCTATGTGTTTTTTCCATTATTTTTCTATCAGTATTTTTATGCCTGAGCCTTTTTTTTTTTTTGCAGCACATGTCCAATATCCTATATATCTTTTATTTATACTATGCATTACAAATGTTCTTTCTTTTTTTGTCAGATTTGTTTTGATTATCCCAATATTACAATATCTTCTTCTCCTGCCTAGCTGAGTAGATTCTTGAGTTTTCAATTTGTAGTCTTGAGTTTGTTAATATTGTGACATGCCAGCTTTATTTTATTTTTCTTTCAGGGTTTTTTGTCTTGCTCTTATATTTTTTACTATTTTTTTTTTCTTTCCTGCTCTTTCTTTTTATGGAATAGAGAGATTTCTTTTTCTTTTTTTCTTCGAATACTCTTTTCTTTTTCTACAAGAATTCTCTAATATTTATATCTATATTTTCATGTTCAACTTGGGTACTCTTAGAAGCTCTGAGTGAGTTTGATCCACTTTGTGCTTATCTCAGCTAGTTTTTTCATTATTTTTGCTAGCATTTCTTAGTGAATGTCAAGCCTTTTTCAAACATCTTTTTTATCATACTACCATATATTCCCGAAAATAAGCTACCTTTTTTGGGCCAAAAATTACACGAAAAAACGTGGAGTAGCTTATTTTTAACGTATAGCCGTTTTTGAAAAATTGAAAAACGTACTAATAAAAAGTTGTCCAAATGATACCAAATTTTTACTATAGGCGTATTTTGATGCGCTGAACAACTTTACTTAATCGAACTTTTGAGGTTTACTTAGTAGAAAAAAAGGTTTATATTTAGCAACTGCCAACGCGTTTTTTGAGATTTTTGAAAAAAATCAGGGGGGTAGCTTATTTTCGGAGTAGCTTATTTTCGGGAATATACGGTATTCTTTGTCTTGTCTCTTGTACCATTTGTCATTGTTGTCCCTCCTTAGCATCGTTATTTCTATTTTTACCTTTTTTTCTCTCTTTTGCTGTCTTTGTTTTCTCTCCAGTACTGAACCTTTGCCTACTTTTCTGATTTGTATCTTTTTGCTTTGTCTCTTTCTTTTGTCTTTTTGACCATTTAAGGATCTAGTTGTTGTACCTTGCTAGTTTTAGTACTGCTCTTTCTAAGCTCTCTTGGTTTTCAAAGGTAATTACTGCACTTTGTTTCATGAAGCCACTTCTTTTTTTAGTATATATACTGCTTTAACCCCTTTGTATTTCAGATATCATATTAAAAATAACTTCAATGCTTTTTCTAGAATTCTATATAACTTTATCACATAATGGTATCTTGTGTCTCTTTTTCTGTGGTCTTCTCTTCTAGCTGATACTTTAGCTAGTTGTCCGAAGCGAAGCAAAGGACCTTTAGTTTCTATGTATCATTATACAAGAGTTACTTTCTTGATACATCGCGTATTAAAATATCAAAAACGCAATTTTGCACTTTCCGTCTGTCCACTCATATGATTTTTAAATTATTTTTAATTGGTCAATTATGAAATTGATAATAACTTTTGATCTACTGGTCCGTTTTGGATGATTTAACTATCAAAATATTCGTCTTGGTGAAACAATTCTAACAAGCCCAAAATCATTAAAATCCAATTACAGAATCCCAAGATCATTTATTACTAAGTAAATTTCTTTACTATTAAATAACTTTTAATCTACCAGGCTGTTTTGGATGATTTAACCACTAAAATATTTGTCTTAGTGAAACGATTCTAATAAGTCTAAAATCATTAAATTCCAATCTTAGTATCCAAAGGTTGATAAAGATTTATCAATTATTTAATCAATTTGATTAAATGATTGATAAATCTTTATCGATCTTTGGATCCTGTAATTGGAATTTAACAATTTTGAGTAGAGGTCTGACTCGATGAATACTATTTACTGAATATTCACTGAATATTCGAATATTCGAATATATAATTTTTCACTAAACGAATATTCGAATATTTAAAATTTCACTAAATATATTCATTGAATATTCATTGAATATATATATATATATATATATATATATAATGTTATAATTTTATTTTATTTTTTAATAATTTATTTGCAATTTTATTGGCTAATTTAATAGACGATTCTCCAGTCAACTGGTTTAAAAAATTTTTTTTTTATATATAAATTTTACTATAAGTGCGAATGCACTGCGACTCTATTTAAAACTTTTTTTTATACTAAGTTAATCACCTTTCTTGCTTAAGAGACTTTTGTAAAGCTCATTAAAACGCATCTAATGGTAGTTAGAGCGTCAAAATCGGCTTGGTGAATACCAAGATAGCTTTAAAAAACCTTTCTTTTACTATGTAAATTTCTTTGCAAACAATAGTATTGTTTATAAAGAAATTTATATAGTAAAAGAAAGGTTTTTTAAAGCTATCTTGGTATTCACCAAGCCGATTTTGATGCTCTAACCACCATTATATGCGTTTTAATAAGCTTTACAAAATCTCTTAAGCCAGAAAGATGATTAACTTAGTATAAAAAAAGTTTTAGATAAAGACGCTGTGCATTCGCACTTATAGTAAAATTTATATATAAAAAAAAAATTTTGAACCAGTTGACTGGAGAATCATCTATTAAGTGAGATATTATATAATTTTTTAAAATTGAAATATATTTAATATTCAATGAATATTTAGTGAATATTCATTGAATATTTTCAAAATTTTTGAACAATATTCGAATAAAAAATATTGAACAAATGAATATTTGAATACTTATTTTTTGACCAAGTCAGACCTCTAATTTTAAGCTTGTTAGAATCATCTTACTAAAACGAACGTTTTGGTGGTTAAATCATCCAAAACAGCCTAGTGGATCAAAATTTATTCAATAGTAAAGAAATTTATTTAGTGATGAATGATCTTGGGATCCTGTGATTGGATTTTAACGATTTTGGTCTTATTAGAATCATCTCATTGAAACAAACATTTTGATATTAAATCATCCAAAAGGACTAGTAAATCAAAAGTTATTAATTCTATAAATTAGAGCATATATAAAATTTATAGTACAAGAAATAAAATTGAGTTTTAGATAAACAATACTATGCTTTTATCTAGTAAATAGCAAACCTTTTTAATTATTATATTTATATAAATATTTAGCTCTGGACAAACAATGCTATGCATTTACCTAGTTTACTATTTTTTAAGGATACTACCCATAGAAATTCTATTTTTTGTAATGCTTTCATTTAGTTCTATTATTACCAATGCTCTATTTCTACTGCGCTTGATCTGAATGCTTTTTACTTCACCAATTTTCTTACTTATATACTTTACTTTTTTTTTATTTATTCTTTCTGAAAGATCCCATATTGTAATTATAGTCTTTTTCTTTTCTAATCTTTTGTCAGATAACTCTTTGTTTTAAGCTTCCTCTTGTTCTTTTTTTGCCATGGACTCTTTTCCTGGCTTGTTTTAACTCTTTTTGTTCTCTTCTTTATTTTTTATCTCATCTGAAATTATTTTAAACCACTTGTTATACTTTTGGCTATATTGTTAATTGCTTCTTTTCTCTTTTTTTTATAGTTAAAGAATATTTCAATCCACATGTTATTTTTCATAAATACTTCTTTAATTTTTGTAACATATCTGTTAGCATTTAGTACCTATTTGACTATTTTTATTCTTTTATCGCTGGTTTCGCCTAGAATCTTGCATGCTAAAATTCTCGCGCTTATTAGTACTTGGTTGCTATATGGTCTATTGCTTGGTGCCCAGATACTTTGTTTTAGTGGTGTTCTTTCTATTTTGGTTAGCTGCTAGTATACTTCTATTTTTTCTGCTTTATGTTTTTCTTTTTTTTCTCTTTTTTTTGAAATAGGTCTGATTTTGTCAAATTCCCATTTATCTCTATCTTTTCATTTCTGCTTCTTGCGACATATTCTCTAACTTTCTTTTAATATTTAACTTCTCTTTTTCTACTATCTGTGCTTTGTTTACTTTATTTCCCTCTTCTGTAGTCACTTCTTTTTCTTTTACTTTTTAATCTTATCTTCCATATGCTTCTCTTTTTTCTCATGTAGTCTATGTTCAGTTTTTCTATCTTTTCTTTAAAGCTTTTTGCTCCTGTTTTATCAGTTCTTTGCTGTGCTGCAATTTTTTTTGTCTTATAACTAAAATTTACGAGCCTTTTCTTTTATCAACTTCTTCTATGACCTTTTCTAGTATTCTAACTATAGCTATATCTATTGCATCTGCTACA
This sequence comes from Gigaspora rosea, assembly GCA_003550325.1. Lineage (NCBI taxonomy): Eukaryota > Fungi > Glomeromycota > Glomeromycetes > Diversisporales > Gigasporaceae > Gigaspora > Gigaspora rosea. The sequence goes on along the minus strand of QKWP01000712.1, from coordinate 131,491 downwards.
AACAGCAATGCTATGTATTTGTCTGCTCTGATTTGCTTCATTTGTCTTTTCTAATGCCTTGACTAACTCTGCATTTTCTAATTGTTACAAGTAATGCCTGAATCTTTCTAGTACCTTATCGAGTAGATATCCTGGTTTTGCTATATAGTTGTTTTTATCCATACTATTTATTTAGTACTTTTTTTGCTATTTGGTTTGTTTTAAAATTTTCTAGGCTTAGTATCATTGCTGCTTTTAACTGGCTTATTGCATGTATTTGTTTACTTTGTACCTTTTTGTCACTATCAACTGATTTATCACATGTGTTTGCTTGTTTATTTCATTTTCTTTTTTGCATAACCAAACAGATCTGCAAGACTGGGATGATAAGATTTCCCATTTTTCTTCAATTTATCCATTTTTTCTAGTGAACTTTCAATTTTCTTACTGTTGCCAGTACTTGTTAGTACAGTATTTCTTTTTTCCATTTTTACAAGAACTTAGTACTATTTTTAAAGCTCTTTTTTTTTTTTTTATACCCTTATATACAGTTTCTTGTATACTTCACTACTTTTTTTATGATTTGCTTTCTGAAAATTTGGTCAAGAGATTTACAGAAAAGAGTTCTTCACATAGTTTTCGAAAGTTGCAAAATTATTTTTGACCAAAATTATAAATTATTAATAATATTTAATAATTAATAACTTTTAATTTATTGGATCAAATTTGGTAATTTAATTGCCAAAATAATCCTTGCAATAAGATGATTCTAGCAAGCCCAAAATTTTAAAAAAATCTAATCAAAGAATCCAGTGATTAAAATATATTTGTATTACTATAAAAGTTCTATAATTTATTAAATAATTATAACCCATATATAGTAATACAAATTTATATTAATCTTAGAATCCTGTAATTGGATTTTAACAATTTTGGGCTTCTAGAATTTTCTTGTTGAAAAAATTATTTTGGTAGTTAATTTATTAAAATTGGTTTAGTAGATCAAAAGTTATTAACAATTAAAAACTAATTTTTAATTGTTAATAACTTTTTTGTTCTACTGGGCCAATTTATAATTTAACTACCAAAATAATTCTCTCAATAAGAGCATTCTAGCAAGCCCAAAATTGTTAAAATCCAATTACAGGATCCTAAGACCAAAATAAATTTTTTTTTTTTTTTTTTTTTGTATTAAAGTTCCCGCTTTGGGTGAGAGTTTATTTAATCAAGCCTGTGGATCAAGGGCGCCTCTTTGGGCGCACCCACAATTGAGTTACATTGAATGAGAGTACAACTAGCCACACATACAACTTTTGGTTGTCTAATTTAAGTAGTCCGCCCGAAGGTTCTACACTAGTTGCCATACCTACAACCCAACTAGAGGATTGCCTATTTAAACCCTCTGGTCCAACGCTTCGCATGTCAATCCTACTTGTGATCACCGGTACAGCCCTCCAATACATTAGTCAGTAGAAGACAGTCCCGGATGCTACATACATCCCCTTAGGACTAATTTATCCTCGCGAGTAAACTTGGTAGAGCAGTCCCTGTCCCACACAGGTATTACCTACACTTCGGTAACTTACGCACTCACCGAGGCAAGCAACTTGCAGTCAGGGGTACTTAACCGCTACCATTACCTACTTCTGCTCTTGTAAGATTCACACCGACCCCGGTACCCACCATTACTTTCCTACCGGTCCATCACCGGATGCCCCAAACTTCCAAACCAGTTGGCCTGGAAGTGTTGATCTACCCAGCATTAGGTGCCACTATGGTTTTTTCTTCCCTTGGTACCTAATTCCAGAACATAGGTCCTTTTCCTCCGGTACAACTCCGGCGGCCAGATTGGTGGACCCTCTCCTCCGAAGGTCATATCGTCCAGTTCTCCAGCTCCGGTTTCCGATATTCCGGTTCTGGTAGCACCGTCGAAGATTGTTGCTACCTCCTTACTTGGGACTTTCCAAATGGGTTTCCATTTCCCCGGTTCCTTGGATTTGTCTGTATCACCAGACACAACTTCGCCTGAAAGCTCCCATTCGAGATTGTAACCAAGGACTACAGGTAATATACCCAACCGATCGACAGAAACAGTTACCGTAACACAGGACTATTTTTCCAAAGCATCGCCAGTGGGATTTGAACCCTAGACCTGCCACTTGGGGATGACAACTTACTAACTTCCCTAAGTCGCCACACCCCCCAAAATAAATTTGTATTACTATAAATGAGTTATAATTATTTAATAAATTATAGAACTTTTATAGTAATACAAATCTATTCTAATTACAGAATCCTGTAATTAGAATTTAATGATTTTGGGCTTGCTAGAATCTTTCATTAAAAGGATTAGGATTTGAAATAGGCCTAGGCTAAACCCATGTATTTGTGGGTTGAGTAGGTTTGGATCAAAGCCGGGCCAATATTTTGACCTGTTATAAAGTGGGTTGGGTTTAGACTGGGTTTATTAAATACAGGCTTTGGTTGTGTTTTGGAATGGCCCGCGGGCCCTTATATGTATATGATAACTTTCTCATGTTTGGTCTTTATACAATTGAATTTATACAGTTTAGAGTATTTTTACCTTCTATCATAATAAATTTTTAAAAAAATGTAATTGCAATTTACCATATATGTCCGAAAATAAGCTACTATCTAAAATAAGCTACCCTCCAGATTTTTTTAAAAATTTTAAAAAATTTGTTAGCAGTTGCTATATATAAAACTTTTTCTTTTACTAGTAATCTTCAAAAGTTCGGTTACATAAAGTTGATTAGTGCATCAAAATACACTACTGTAAAAATTTGGTGATATTTGGACAACTTTTTATTAGTATATTTTTTAATTTTTTTAAACAAAATTACTACGTATCGCCTGCGGTGATCATTACCGGTTACACAGATTGACATTATTTATTAATCAAAATTACACAGATCAACATTGTTTATTTTTTTTTTTGGTTTTCAATATTTCGTCCAAGGTCGTTTTACTAGAATTTCGCGATTTTCATCATTTCGTTACAGGGCTTTATCTTTCGTTCCTGGGTTCAGTTTTGCCAAGGCTCATCGTTTTGGCTTGGGTTCTTGTGATAAAGCTTGGCTATGTTAGTTTTATATCGGATATATTGTAATATACTATAAAAAATTCGAATACTGTCTTAGTGGCTATTTTGATGAGGTGAGTCATGTTAATTTTGTATCTAGTTGATCGCGATTTTACAATGGTTTAAAAGTCTGGACGTTGTACTTACCGGCTCTTGTAGATAGGGATATGTTAGGTTTGATTTTATACAAAAAATTCGACTACTGTACTTACCAGCTCTTGTGATAACTCGGATATTGTCTTATGGCTATTTTGGTAAGATGAGTTATGTTAGTTTGTATTGGATAGATCGTGATTGATCATGATTTAATATAAAAGTTTGGATTTTGTACTTACCGGCTTTGTAGATATGGTTATATTAGGCTGGTATTGGATTGATCGTGACTTGTATAAGATACTATCCTACTGGCAATTATAATGAGATGAGTTATGCAAGTATCATATTGGATCTATCGTGATTTTATGCCAAAAAAATTCGAATACTGTAACTTACTGATAAACTGCTTTAGATATGGTTGTGTCAGTTTTAATTGGATTTATCGCCTTAGGCTGTTGTGATGAGATGAGTCATGTTAATTTTTATCTGTTTGATTGTGATTTTATATTGATTTACTGTAAAAATTTAAATATTGTACTTACTGGATAGAGTTATGCCACGAGATAACAAAGTTAGTATTATGAAATGTAATAGCATGATAAACGGACGTGTACAATTAGAATTAAAGAAATTAGAAGGCTATAAGTGAGGACAGAAAGAATACAAAAACGAGACCACCTTTAAAAAAGTAGTAGAAGTTTTTAAAATGAGGGACAGATTAGAGGTAAAGATGTACCGTAAAAATTCGGATCTGTCTATAATGAGGTACTAATGAGGTAAGCTATGAATAGTTTGTATCAGATTTATCGTGATTTTATAGAAAATCATACTTACTGGCTGATTTAGAAAGGGTTGTTGTTATAGAGGTTTACTGCGGTTACTATCTATTATATTAGTGGAAAGATTATGGACTTTTATTAGTTATTGTGATTCACATAACGATTTGCAAAAAAAAAAAGATAAATATTGCACTTACCAACTAGTGACCTAGATAGGCTTATATTAGGTTTGATACTATAGTGATATAGATAGGTTTTTTTATGGAATTCCTGGTCGAATTTAGGTTGATAGCAAATTATTAGTTACCTTTCGGGCAAAATTTAGGGTTAGGGTCGGCCAGAATTATGCCACCCTGGCTGGTGTATTAGGAAAATCTTGAGGCTAGCGGTAGCCAGCCCGCATTATAGTTTTTTTGGCTGACCCAGCTGGGCACTTTCATTTAATGAATGGCTACGTTTCATTAGCAACATGCTAGTGATTCTGGTCAAAATTGATCATTTCTGCCCTTGCTGACCCAGATTCTGATACCAGGAATTTTGTGATCTTCCTGTATAAGTTATATATGGTTTTAATCGTTTTTATAAAGATTTGTATTTTATTTTTATTGGTTAATTAAAATCACGTGATATAGGCGATGATCGCCGCAGGCGATAAATAGCAAACCTCTTTTTTAAAATACTCAATATTTTGAAATAAGCTATTTTCTGATTTTTTTGTGTAATTTTTTGGTCAAAAAAGGGTATCGCTAAAGTGAAGTAACTATTAACATGCCAATCCAGAGGTTATATAGTCAATTGATGCTAGTCATATGATTGATATGTTAAACTGCCCAATCAAAATCCATCGTTATAATTGATTTAAATTTTTTTTAAATTATTATAATTACCAAAATATAAATTCCCCGTAGAACAGTACTTTAAAAAACAAAAAACTTGAAGCAAACTAGTAGATTTTGGGTGAAAAAACTTGTAGACAAATAAAAAAAAAACTTATCATATTACAACTTGTGTATATATACTTTTATTATTTTTATTTTTTGTATACATATATTTTTGATTTTTAAAGATAGAAAAAAATTTTTTTTAGGAAAATTATAGATAGCGACCCATCACCATGGCGACCCCATATGATCAGCCAATCATATTTATGATTGGTGATCATATATTAGCTTGTCTCTGGAGTAGATCTGGATTTAGATTGATCTACAGGTAAATCTAGATTTTTTTTTTTATTATTTTGTTTTTTTTTTTTCATTTGCGCTAATACTTTTTTGAATTTTCTTTAAATAAGTAAAATTTTTTTTTGTTTTTTTTTT
>QKWP01000712.1:87762-125449 GCA_003550325.1 Gigaspora rosea | reverse complement strand
GATCCTGATTTGAATTTGATTTGATTCAAATATTTGAATTTGAATTTGATTTGAATTTGAATTTTTAATAGTAATTTTCAAATCAAATCAAATATTTGTTAAATCAAATCAAATTTGGCCATATTTGAATTTGATCAAATCAAATATAGTCAAATTTGAATTTGATCAAATATTTGATTCAAATATTTGAAGATCAAATCAAATTGCAGAACCCTATTACCAGGCATGTGAATAACAGCTAAGTAACAAATCGTACACTGACCAATGCAATAATGTAGGACCCTGGACATCTCTCATATAGGTCATAACTAGATTTTGGCCAATTTTGACCTAATGACAAAATCTATTTATTTAAATAACTTTTGATCCAGTAATCAGAATTGAATGAACTTTTTTTGTTAGATGCGCCACACTGAGAGCTTCATTTTAAAAAAAAGTTCATTCAAATTGGACCACTGGATGCCAAGATAATTGCCAAAAACTGATTTTTTGCTTTTCAAATTTCGGGGTTTTTGCTAAAATGCATAACGTATGACCTCTGTACTACATGTCCGGGGTCCTAATAATGTCATGAGAAAATAAAGTACAGACATGACTTTATATCAACTTCTGGATCCGGTAAAGTGAGGTACCAGCAGCCAGCGTTGTACATTGGACAGTTGGGCCATGAGTTGGGACATTTTGGAACATTTTGAGACAATTTTTTAAATTGAAATTACTTAAAATTTTATTAAGATAATCTAATTTAATTCTTTTAAAAATGAGTTCAGCATCTAAAAAAATATATAATTATATATTTTTTTAAATTAAATTATTAATTATTAAGACTTGGGACATAGTTGAGACACTTGGGACACTTGGACGTTAGGACGTTGGGACATGGCAAAAAAAGGCTGGGACAGTAAAAATGTACAATACTACCAGCAGCATAACAAAGATTAGCGCCATGAGAAAATTATATAAAAGTTAAGAATGACTTCTATCAGCTTCCGGATTTGGGTAATTTACAGCCCCAAGCAAGATTTTAACAACGTACGTACATATCTAATTACTGAATCTGTAATAATGCATTAAAAATATGTAACAATGCATTATAATTCATAGTAAATGCTATATATAAATAGTTTGGATTCTCACGAAAATAATGAAAAAAATACAAACTTTTTGAGAGTTTCGAAGTGACAGTATAACGATAGTATACGGCATAAAAACATAGAAGTTATCGTTAGTACTGTAGGGTTAAAAAAATATGAACAGAAATAAAAATAAAGTCTTACTGTATGTGGTCGTTGAACAGGTAAAATCCTACTTGTTAACCCGTTCGATATCCGGGCGAAAAAATAATGTTAAATCCGCTAACTAAACTTTATTTAGATATAGGAGTATCTATATGTAAAATTATTGTTTTTCTTATCTGCGATAAAAATTTCTAATTAATGCATATGATTGAGATAAAATAATTAGCAAACTATGGGCAGAAAGGTGGGAAAAAGAATTATCGAGAATAAGCAAGTATTTAAGGAAAAATTATTTACCTGATGATAATACTCAAAGCTCTATGAAAGAATTGCAAAAGGAATTGTATGATTTATAGCAAAAAAAATGGTGTAAAAATATAAAAGGGAACAAGAGGAAAAGGCGGTAATATGGGAAGGGTGTAATCAAAAAAAAAAAAGAAAAAAAAGAAAAAAAGGTAAATAAATAACAAATTAATGTTACATAAATTGTAAGTATTTAAGGCCCAATAATCATTAATTGCCTTTCAATATCAGCACATAAAAATGGCACGATTATCTAAAAAAAGAGCTTCCTTACAAAAGTCTCAAAGGCAAAAGAAAGCCAAGAACTGACACCAAGCTAAAACTTTAGAAAATCGTAGCAATGGTAGTGGTAAATTAATGACGCTGAGGATAGTGATGGAGAAATAAGCATTTTTAGAATTGAGAAAGCTAACAATGTTATTACAAAGTTAATGCAAGCAATTCCGGAAGTAGTTACTTGTTGTCCGCTTGTATATATTGGAAATTCGGTGAGAACAAAAAGGCGATGAAGACAAATACAAAAGAAAAATGCAGTTGGAACACCAAAGCTAGAATTATTTTGGTCACCAGTAAGTTATTTTTCAATCATGCTAGCTAGTAAACTATAATATGAATAAACATTTATTTAAGTTATTTTATTTTAAAAGACAGTAAATACGCATACAAATGTAGATAATATTGGTTCAGATAGTGACTCTGAAATTTTTGAGGATGGTTTTGAAATCGAAACTGTTGAAGTCTTATCCTCTGATATGTTGGCTAATACTATAAGCATAGTGATATAAAGAAGGCATGTCTTTATATGATGCTATCTTATCTTCAACTTGTAGAACGTGGTCGAAAAAAAATAGAAGCAAGTATTATAGTAGCAGAAACAGCTGGGAAGAGTGTTTATCATGCTCATTGTATACGTTCATGGGCAATAAATTATATTAAAAATGGTGCAGTTCCAATTTCAAGACAAGGTAAACATCCAAAAACCTAGAGTTTTTTATGGGATGATGATATTTTAATGCAGATTAAGTCCTTCCTTCGATCCAATAAATAGAATATCAATCCAAATGAACTAGTGAAACATGTGAATGAGGAGATACTTCCAAGTTTATGCTTTGACCCTTCACCAACGATATGTGTAAGAACAGCCAGCAAGTGGTTAAAAACATTTGGCTTTAAATACTCAGAAGTTAGAAAAGGAATGTACATGGACGGTTATAAATGTGCAGATGTGGTGGCTTATCGTGAAAGATTTTTAGAAAGAATGACAGTATATGAAGCGCAAATGATAGTTTTTTCTGGAGAAAATATGGAAGAAGAAACCCAACCAGCTTCTAATAATATTGTAATTTTGGTGACACATGATGAGACATTTTTTTAGCATATGACGGAAGACGTTGGTTGTGGATGCCAAAAGGAAAACAACCGCTTCGTAAAAAAGACCAAGGTCGATCAGTTCATGTAAGCGAATTTCTTACTAATATTGGTGGACGTTTAGCACTACATGAAGAGGACAAAGTATATATTAAAACTATTGGGTTTGAAGTAATAAGGGTGGTGACATATATTACATAATATAATTTTACTATACCCCCTACCCCTCTCCCTCCTACATAAGAGCAATTTGATTGGCTATTATGAACTTCTATATTTAACGTAAGATTTCAGAGACCCCCCTCCCCTAAAATATTACGTAATATCTGTCACCACCCTAATACTTGATGAAACTATTTTCATACTGACGAAATAGTTTTGCCTATTCCTTCGTCTATGGTTTCGTCTGACAAAACCTTAACGATTGACGAAACTACTGACGATTGACAAAGCTACTGACGATTGACAAATCTCTTGATGATTGATAAATCTCTTAACGAAATTTATTTGACCAATAAATATCAAATTGTAGCTGTTCATCTTTCACAGGCTCTTATAAAGTTTTGTCAGTCTCTTCTTCGTCAGACCGATCAGATATCTCTGGTAATTAATAGATGATTTCGGATAAAGATATCAAAAAAAATAGATTTGATGAAGAACAACAAAATTAAGTTCGCATGAACTATTCATTAACTAGTTTTCAATGACATCTAAAGGATAAATATTTTGATGAGTTTCGTCAATCAATACGAGTTTCGTTATTTGTTATTCGTCAAATTGAAGTTGCTTGACAAAATGGTTTTGTCATTTGTCTAGACGAAACTATTTCGTCATTCATTAGGTATTATTGGTTTGAAATTTAATTTTTTTTTTATGATTGAAAAAAATTCCAATAATTTATTTTTTAGGCTGCTTTTCCTAACCTCCTGTCAGAAGCATGTATTGAAAGTTATCCAGGCAAAAATAGCAATAAGTGGTGGGATTCGGACGATCTTTTGAATCAGGTTATAAACTATACAATTCCAATATTTGAAGCTCGGTTTCCAGGTGCAAAAGCTCTTTTTGCATTCGATAATGCGACTAGTTATTGTGTATATGCTGAGGATGCTCTTTTAGCTAAAAACATGAATTTATCTCCTGGTGGTAAATAACCAAAAATGAGGTTTGTATTTTACTTTAAATAATTTAAATTTTTTAATATATTGATATGCTGTATATTTTTTCAAATATTTAAAAAAACTACATATGGAGATTATATTCAACAGGATATGTGTTTTCCTGAAGATTATGAATATTCTAATTTGCGAGATAAACCAAAAGGTTTAAAGCAAGTTTTAAGTGAAAGGTGATTATGGCGTGATGAAATGAAAATTGGTATGTAAGAGGGGTGTGAAAATGGAAGAACTAATTGCTGTGCTAGAAAACAATGGCAAATCAACCAGATTTTAGAGCACAGCGTGGAAAAATTGAAGAGTCAATTATTTCTGCAGGCCATAAAGTCATTTTCTATCCTAAGTTCCACTGTAAATTAAATTATATAGAAAACTTTTGGGGATCAGCAAAACGATATGCACGAAATCACTATGAATATACATGGGAAGGTTTAAAAAAAACCGTACCAGAAGCTCTTAAATCAGTGTCTCTAATTGAAATTAGATGATATGCACAGAAGCCTTTAGATATATGGATGTATATCATAAAGGTTTGACAGGAAAGACTGCTGAGTATGCTGTGAAAAAATATCAATCACATCGTCACGTTCCAGAGTCAATTTTAAATGAAATTGGGGAAATCGATAATTAACAAGTAGATAGATTTTTATATGATATTTTTAATGATTAATCTGTCACATTTTTACTTCACTTAATAATTAACTCATTTTTTAGATCAAGTTCATTAAATTGAAGTTAAATAAAATAAACACAGGCATTTGTTGATTTTAAAATTTGCTAAGAAAGGCCAGTAAAATTAGCATTTTTCGCTCATTTAAGATGGTAAAAATAGTATTGTAAAAAATTATCATTTGAGTTTTTAGAACTCATTAAATAAAAAAAAAACTAAGACCTATTTTTTTTTACAATAATATTAATTTATAATATATTGTGCGTTAAAATCGAAAATTTTATTTATTCTAAAATCGACTAAGTTACAATGAAATTTTAAAAAAGTTGAATAAATTATTAAAGTTTTTTAGTTAGAATTTTATAATTTGATTGAGTAGATATTAAAAAAAAACTCACTAATAATTTAATTTAATAAAAACCAAAGAATTAACTTTGTATATTGTTATAGCGCAGTTAAATTCTTTAAAGCTGAGCAATTCTCAGTATTAACAAAAGACAACAAATTTTCTACCTTATGATTCCGGTACTACTCAATTCTTATTTATATGCCTTATATGCTTTATTTATACGATTTAAAATTTTTAAAATTTCTTTCAAAATTCTATCAAAAAAGTTTGACAATTTTATTTCCGAATGACTTCTATTTTATTTTCTAATAGGATGTTTCGAACTTCTACTTATTTTTAACTCTGAAACCCCATTAAATTAAATTTAGATCGTGTAGCATTACTTTGAAGACAAGACAACTTAGTTCTTTAGCACAGCAGTTTCGAACTCACCAATAATTATTTCAAAGACATATCGATGGCCCAAGTTTATTGGATTAATTAATACAAGTTCATTCGTAGACAGTTATAGCTTATTTTCGCAGAAAAAAAATGTTAGTTATTAGAGTTAAACAATTTATAAAAAAAAAAACTTGTCTGCAAAATAAGCTATTAGTGAAATATACTGTCGAATTCGGCAGTAAATTTAATCGAGATTCTTTTTTTTATTATTTATTTTCTGAAATTTCATTGGTTCTGACCTATTTTTGGTCCGATTGATCGACAAACAAAATTTGGCTGCATATAATAAGACTTGCTGATTTAAGGGTTCCTGCACTATACAATTTTTATTTGAATTACTATAGTGTGCGACACCTAAAAACTAAAATAATTTCAAAAATTAATAGCTCAAGATACAGAAAAGATATAAAAAAAAGAAAGCTGCTAAATTGTAGTCAAGCTAATTTGCTACAACATCAGCGAATTATATATATGTAATCTTATGTAAGATATTACGGCCCGTAATATTACGGAAATCTTACGATTAATACGGCATATTATGCAATATATTACGCTATATTACGGTAATATTACGGTTATTATTTTGAAATATTTTGAAATATATTGCAAATAAAAAAATGCAAATTACCCTCTACAGGGGTCGTGTACTCATGCAGATCAGTAAACTAATGCGCGCAGAAGGTAATATTTTGATATTTTCGCATTGTTTTGCAATATTTTGCAAATTTTCGCAAATTTTTAAAATTTTTTAAAAAATAAATAAACGATATACATATTCACATAATCATGCTTTTTTACAGGTTTTCGCAATATTTCGCACGGTTTCGCAATTTAATATAAAATTTTTATTTTTTTATTTATTATTATATATTATATTTTACATTTATTAAATATACATTTTTAATTAATATTACATACTTTATTATATATTACATATTATTTTTACATTATTACAAATATTTTAAACTACTTTCGCACTATGTCACATCTAATTCTATTACTATATACAAAAAACTAGCCCTATATACTTATTTTCGCTCACCCCACAGTTAGCTATTATCTTCGCTTCTTTGTTTTCTATTAGTTTTGAAAGTGTCAGAAGTCGTCGTTGGAATGCGCAAGGTTTCGAATAGTTGTTGTTTTTCTCGCAAAGTGCCGAAATAAAATAAATTAATAAAAAAAATTAAAAATAACCAAAAAAACAAAAACAAAAAACACGAAAAAAAAAATAAAGTGAAACCTTGCAAGAACTTGCAAAAACTTGTGAAAACTTGTGCCATTTCTCTAAAGAAGTGTTCTTAAAAATTTAAAAATTGTTGGAGGTGTGTTCTTGAAAGTGTCAGAAGTCGTCGTTGGAATGCACAAGGTTTCGAAAAGTTTTGTTTTCTCCAAAGTGCTGAAATAAAATAAATTAATAAAAAAATTTTAAAAATAAACCAAAAAAACAAAAACAAAAACACAAAACGAAAAAATAAATGAAATGAAACTTTGCAAGAACTTGCAAAAACTTGCTAAAACTTGTGAAAACTTGCGAAAACTTGCGCCTATTTCTCTAAAAAAGCGTTCTTGAAAATTTAGAAATTGCTGGTATGTGTTCTTGAAAGTGTCGAAGTTGTAATTAGCATGCGTAAGGTTTCGAAAAGTTTTAGTTTTTCTCGCAAAGTGCAAAATAAAAATAATTAAAATAATTAAAAATAAACTAAAAAAACAAAAACAAAAAACACGAAACGAAAAATAAATAAAGCGAAACCTTGCAAGAACTTGCAAAAACTTGCAAAAACTGTTTGCGTTCTTGCAAATTCTGAAATTTCAAAAAAGTCGCAAAGTGCCGAAAAAGTCCGGGTTGGTTTTCTTGCAAAGTGCCAGGAAGTAAGGGTTCTGTTCTCATAAAGTGCCGAAATGAAATAAATTAATAAAAAAAATTTTTTAAATAAACAAAAAAAAACAAAAACAAAAAACACAAAACGAAAAAATAAATGAAGAGAAGCCTTGCAAAAACTTGCAAAAACTTGCAAAGACTTGCGAAAACTTGCGAAAACTTGTAACCATTTCTCCATTTCTCCAAAGAAGCGTTTTTGAAAATTTAAAAATTGCTGGAGGTGTGTTCTTGAATGTGTCGGAAGTTGTAGTTGGCATGCGCAAGGTTTCAAAAAGTGTTTGTTTTTCTTGTAAAGTACCGAAATCAAATTAAAATAAAAAAATTAAAAAATAAATAAATAAAATGAAATGAAAAAAACAAACGAAAACAAAAAATGAAACGAAAAGGAATGAAAGGAACTAAAATGAACGAAAATAAAAAAGCGAAAAAAAAACAAAATAGAAGATTTAATTATAAACAAAAGATCTAATCTGATCTTGTAGTACAGAATTTGAACATCATCAAACTATTTTGAACTATTTTGAAAAATCAGTCTAATGCGCGATCCAGGTTACAGATCTACTGATCCAGCTTGGTTTCCTAGTCCTAAAATAATTGAAAGGGTTCGAAATATTTTGTAACATATTTTGAAAGGGTTCAAAATATTTCGTAATATATTTCGAAATATTTCAAAATTAATTTCGTAATATTTCAAAATATTGATATTTCGAAATATTTCGAAATATATTACGTAATATTTTGCTTATATTACGGTTCGTAAGACCTTACGTAAGATTACGCTATTATAAATTTGCTGATGAACTTAGCAGCTTTATTTTGAAAATAATTATTATATATAATTAATTTATATCACTTTAAATATGCACAATTTTTATATAATACGTTAAAAAATTACCAAAAATGGGACAAGTTACATGTTTTGGTCTTTGTTTATTAGCTAATTTTTAAAAAATTTGTTAATTAATAAAATTTTAGCTATTAAAAAAAATTTTAACCAATCAAAATACAAGAAATCAATAAAACATCAAAATTCATTATGAATTTTTTTAAAATAGAACAAATTCATCACGAATTAGCATTTTAGTCTTTAGATGTCTTGAACTGTAACTAATTCACTTAATGATAATCCCTATACAATTGCATTATATAATTATTGTTTATCAATATACAATTATGATCAATAATTGTAATATATATACAAAGTAAGTACCAAGTTTCTATTGATACTAAAGCCCGATTATATTCTACAATTACTTTTACTTATTTCTAGTTATAATTAATTATCACTTTACTCTATATAGCCATTAATAACTTGTCATATCCAGATTAATTATCATAGCACAATTTAACTTGTTACAATATTTTTTGCAAAATGTGGATAATTGCTAAAAATAAAATATAATATGTATAAAATCTTAGTAATTTAACAAAATATTCAATTATGATCCTTCTTAAAATTAACTTCAATTTGCTAAAATTTAAATTTGAACCTTAGATCAAATTTGAATTAATTTGCTAAAAAAAATATATAGCATATATCAGAGATATCTGGAGTCCTTAATTTTTTTATCAAGAGTCAAAATATATACATTAAATATGTATATAAAAATAGTAATACTTTTATTTGTAAGATTAGCAAAGTTTTTATAAACCAAGCTGAAAATAAAATAAACAAAAGAAAATATAAAGATTTAGTTAAAGGGTTTTTTTAACTACAAATAATATAACAATTTTTTTAAAGATAAAAAAATTGTTACATATTATCTGTACCCAAATATTGTACAATATCTGGTTAGTCAAATAAAAGAGTATATTTATTATATAGCATTTTGTTCAAATATTAAAAAAGTTAAAAATATACTAACAGATAAACTATTTGAAAATGAATTTTTTGAAGATAAGCCAAATAGCATTTTTATATACATAATTTCTTTTGAATTAACTAGATAAGACTAATATCAAAAAAGTTTGAAAATTTTTTGAATTATTGAGCATAATATTAATTATAATTTTTTGCTTAACTAATAAACTATATAGTTGTGCCTAACTATTATAGCAAAAATTAGGTCTAGCTTGTCATCATTATTTTGTATCTACTAAATTTTATAAGAACAGTACATTTCAGTATAAGATTAATTAATATTCAATAGATTCTAAGAAAATATTATAACAATATAGTGGCTTACTATATTATTGTAAACACTTTTTAAAAATTTATAAGTCAGGTTTAGGTAAATAAATATAGTGCAAAATTTATATTACATTTTAAGCAGTTCTCAAGATACATTATACTAAAATTTTACATGATTTCATTAGATTATATGAAAGATATACAGAAAATTTGATGAACTTTTATTTTGGATTTGACCAAAAATCAATTTTTGGATTTTTCTGAATTTACTAAAAAATTTACTAAAGATCGTACTTTTTTTAAATTAGCTTAATTTTTGCATATATATAGTATAATATTGTACCAATGTTGTGCAGTATAAAAATGGCTAGGTTTATATAACAAATTAGTATAATAATATATTTTTTTTCACAAAATAATAGATAGTCATAAAGATTTAACAAAAAACCATTGGAGTGCAATAAATTATGGCTACTAGTGAGGTGATTCAGTTCGTACTATTGTAGCAGCTATTGGGTATAGCAAATCTGTAGTACAAAATATTATTCAAAAGTTTTGTCAAATGGGGCAGAGGCAAAAAAAAGGCCCAGACATCCTAAAAAGGTGTACTATCTAAGTATTATTATAAGCTAATTACAAGTATGCCCAATTGAGTTGCTGTTTGTATTAAAGCAAAAGGAATCTATAAAGCATTAAAACAAAAATAATTTTTTTTTTTTTATATCAAAGTTCCTGCTCTGGGTGAGAGTTTATTTAATCAAGTCTGTGGATCTAGGGCGCCTCTTTGGGCACCTCACAATTGAGTTATATTGAATGAGGGTACAACTAGACTTTTGGTTGTCTAATTGAAGTAGTTCACCCGAAAGTTCTACACTAGCTGCCATACCTACAATCCAACTAGGAGATTGCCTATTTAAACTCTCTGGTCCAAGCTTCGCATGTCAATCCTACTTGTATCACTAGCACAGCCCTCCGATACATTAGTCAGTCGAAGACAGTTCCGGATGCTAACTACATCCCCTTAGGACTAATTTATCCTCGCGGTACACTTGGTAGAGCAGTCCCTGCCTGCCCCACACAGGTATTACCTACGCTTCAGTAACTTGTATTACCTACTTCAGCCCTTGTAAGGTTCATACCGATCCCAGTACCCACCATTACTTTTCTACCGGTCCATCATCGGACACCCCAAACTTCCAATCCAGTTGGCCCGGAAGGGTTGATCTACTCTAGAGGTTGGAACCGGATATATCAAACCGGTTTCAAATCCTGGTCATCCCGAAATTAATAAATCCAGATCTAATTTGAAAAATATTCGACCCGGGTATATGAATACAACCAGTTATATATGAACCGAATGTATGAATACAACCAGTTAAATATAGGATGATCAGTACTCAAATATCGGATATGCGAATTTATATCTACATTTTGTACTTTTTTTTTGTTTTAAAATTCACTTTTACTAAAACACACCTATGGTGATTTGCACCTATAGTGGTTTTACACCTATGTATTATTATCATGACAAGATAATTTTAATATAATTTTTTTTGTATATATTTCATTTTTAATAACAATCTATAATCTAACCATAACTACCTAACTATAATGAACCCACCAGAATGATGCAACAACAACAAACCCACTGGAACAACGCAACAAACGACGAACCTACTGGAACAACACAACAAACATTGACCTGCCGGAACTAGGGTTGTGGGCACAGAAAATTTTTTAGGCATGCCCCAGGAGGCATGCCTCAGGCTGAGGCATGCTCTTCTTATTGTACCCAGGGCATGCCCCTATACATATACCAAGATAGATAAAAAGTCTCTAGAGAACCTTTTTGCCAATCACTAAATAATGTATCTTAGTTGTTATTTATAGATTCCAAAAATATATACAAGTATAAAAATTTATAACATTAGCAGAGATAATAAAAAGATCCTATTAAGAACTTTTTACTCACACTCTTATACTATACTATTACTGTTTTATTATTATAATTGATAAAATACCTAAAATAGATAGCCAATTAGCGCACTCTAATTCACTTATTATCACATGATAAGAGCATGCCTTTTGGTTTAAGGGCATGTACCTAGGCATGCCCAGAGGGCATGCCCCTAAGGCATGCCCTGAGTCACCATGCCCACAACCCTAGCTGGAACGATACAACAAACTATGAAACCACGAGCTGAGAAAAAAAGCAACTATCTCAAAAACGTTTAAAAAAAGCCAACACGAAGAACTTCTGTTGCTTTCTATAAATCAGAAAAGAGCATTCGTTAACTAAATATGTTTGTAAACAAAAAGGTTAGTAAAATGTGTTCACAAACAAGAAAGTAAGAATGACAATGACAAAAGTAATAAAGGTCACCTTGAAGTAAAGAGCCGCAGCACAAAATAAAAAGCAAACGCAAAAAAAAATACTGATTATCATCCCTGATTACTGTTTATATATCCTGTGATCAGGATACAAAACCACTATAGGTGCGTTTTATAAGAATTGTTAAAATTTATCTTTTTTTTCATGTATTTGCAATTAGTGATGTGCCATTTATATGATACCTGAAAAATTTTAGCGTACAGTACGTACAGTACGTACAGTATGTACAGTACGTACTGTACGAATAGTTCTTTTCTGAAATCTGATTGGCTGAAATAATGTACTATATGTACGTATAGTACTGTACGCGGCACATCACTATTTGCAATACTTTTTTTGATATTAACCAGATTGTATAATAAACCTGGTTTTAGTTTTAAATTCGGTTTTATGAATAACCGGTTGTTGTACCAAATCTGGGTTCAACTCGGGTTGATTTTTTCAAATATAATACAACTGGTTTTAAAAATAAAACCGGTTCCAAACTCTAATCTACCCAGCATTAGGTGCTACTATGGTTTTTCTTCCCCTGGTACCTAATTCCAGAACATAGGTCCTTTTTCTTCGGTATGACTTTGGCGGCCAGGTTGGTAGACCCTCTTCTCCAAAGGTCATATCATCCAGTTCTCCAGCTTCGGTTTCTGATATTCCGGTTTTGGTAGCACCGTCAAAGATCGTTGCTACCTTCTTACTCAGGACTTTCCAAATAGGTTTCATTTTCCCAGTTTCTTGGATTTGTCTGTGTCACCGGACACAACTTCGCCTGAAAGCTCCCATTCAAGATGGTAACCAAGGACTACAGGTAATATACCCAACCGATCGACAGGAAACAGTTACCATAACACAGGTCTATTTTTCCAAAGCGTCGCCAGTGAGATTTGAACCTTAGACCTGCCACTTGGAGGGTGACAACTTACCAACTTCTCTAAGTCACCACACCCTTAAATAATTTTTTTTTGTAAAAAAAAATATATATATATAAATAAAAAAAATTTTGATTTTGAATTTTTGTTTAAATGAAAAAACTATATTTATGGTTCTTTTTGTATAATCTAATTAAATTATACAAAATTTTATTATATTATATTTTGGGATCTACTGAACACATAATATAAATTTTATGCTGTTTTATTTACCTAATTCTGAGTAATAAATTTTTAAAAAGTGTCTGCAATAATATGGTAGGCCACTGTATATTAAATAAGTATGACTACAGTATTTTGGACAATAGTTTATAGGACAATAAACAAACAAATTATAGCAACAATAGGCCTTTTAGATTGTCTTAGTCATTTATTTGTAAAAATAATCAAGAGCATATAAATGATGATTTAATAAACCAGTGACTGTTTTATAAAAGATATAAGATATAACTTGTACTACTACTAATAAATGCTTGTTATACAATGATAATAAATTTGTTAAAATAATTAAAAATTATTTAGATAATATGGTCTGGTATGAAAATATAGATATATGAAAACTAAAAGTTATTTTGTTGATATATAAAAGTTCTTTAATTTTAACTACTTATTTATGATTTTTTTATACCTAATAAAGGAAGACTAAGCTATATTTTGATATAATTATTATTATTATTTTATAATAAGTTTATTTTATAATAAATTTTTTTAAAAATTTTATTTTTTTAATTAAAAAAAAAAAATAAATATAGTAAAATTTTTTTTTAAAAAAAAAATAAATATAGTAAATTTTTTTTTTAAAAAAATTATTTTCATCACCAATATGCAACTTTATAAGCTTGTACTATGCAATTACATTGCTATATATATGCCAAATATACAGTTAAAATTTTAACTTAATTGGATTAGTAATTGTTAAAATATAGATTAATAACTAATTTAATTTAATAAAGTTTTATATATTACTATATATAGTAAGTTATATATAGTAATTATTATTAAATAGTTAAAAATTAAATTAATTAATTTGTAACTATAGATGCTGGTGAAATATGGTGAATGTGGTGAAATAATTTTACTACTATTGGTGAAATTGGTGGTGAATTGGTGAAATTGGTGAAATTAATTTCACTAGCATCTATATTTGTAACTGTGGGTTATAGAATAAATTTATAATCGTAAATACTAAGATCAGGTGTAATGTAACTATTAAACCATAAAAATAAAACTATGCAATTAAGGTTAGGATTAGAGTAAGGCTTGGTGTAAAGCTTTTGGATTAGAGAGAGCTTTAGTTACATTAAAATTTAGCAAGAAATTTTTTTTGTTAGAAACCGAAAGATAGTTTCATATGTGAAATTTTAATTTAGAAGCAATTTTTGGCAAAATGAACGTTTGTTCAAATGTGTAATGTTACCCCTGATTTTAGAATTTGATTTGGCTTGTTGGGATGGGTTACAGTAATTGTAGTTACAAATTAATTAATCCTTAAAAATTTATCCCTTACTTTGTAGAGGTTCGCAGACAAATTTGCCTGTATAATTACTATAAATATACCTCTGATCTAGTTTTTTAATCATTTAAGATATTTAAATAAAATTTGGTATTATAATATTTAAGAACAAAGATTATATTTTTGAATTATTTAAACTTATATTATAAGACAAAAAGTTTATGTTGCTTATAAGCTGAAAATATTAAATTTTAAAGAAATTTTTTAACCAAAAAAATATTTTACAATATCTTGGTGAATTCTTTAAATATTGGTTTTAAAAATATAGTTTCTTATACAACTTTGTAGTTTATATAGAGGATGACAACTTTCATTATTTGACTTTAAATGATTTACTTGTAAAAATTAGGACTTGTATTAGAAGTAAAAATTTTTTTTATAGACGGGAACATATAAAATTTAAGAAAACCTAAAGAAAAATTCTATAGTAAAAGTTCCAAAACAAAAACTTTAAACTTTTATTACACCATAGTTTTTTAAAAATTTTAAAAAAATTTTATAATAAAGTTGATAAAACAGAACTAATATTATATTTTTACTTAGAAAGTATATAGCTAAAATTAATATTTAAGGTTTTATTTAAAAAATTTAAAATTTTAAAGTTTTCGCAGACAAATATGCCTGCATAACAAATTAAGGGATATTTTAATACTTATTTAATTAAGCTAAAATTTTAACTATATTTAGCATATGGGGCTTTGCAGTAGAAAAGGCGGATACGACCACAAAATGAAAAACCATTTTTTATTAAATTCTGGTAAATTTCAATGTGATCAACATTTTTCAATTATAAATGAAAGTCAATTTGCATAATAAAAAATCAAGATACGTAATGTAAAAAGAAAGTTGTGCGAGGTCGAAGCCAAGCGCATCACGAGATTACCCGTTAGTCACATGTTATGTTTAACCAATCAAAATCGTGAATTTTGATTAACCCAGATCAGTCCGAAAATCAAAACAAAGTAATTAAATTCAATTATCTCAAAATTATATATTGACGTATCCGCCCTTTCTACTGCAAAGACCCCATATATATAACAATATACTTGTACAATATAAACTTACAAAGTTGTAAATTAGTAACAAAAATATATTTATTTTTAAAAAGTATTTTTTGCTTTTTTAAAAAATACTAAATTTTAAAAATAGAACTGGGCTAGACAGTGCCCTATGCACATTGTGCCCCCTATTTTAATATCTCAAAATTTTACTAGGGTAACCCTTGTTGCACTTTTAACAAAAAATGATCCTTTCGCAATTTTGTACTAATTTTAATCCTAACTCTAACCCTAACCCTAGTACGTTAGAGGCACAAAATGCACAGGTGCACCATTTAGATTTTTCCTTTTAAAAATATTATTATACAACAATACATATATAAAAAGATAATAAATTTTATATTAATAAATAGCTTAGAACTTGGTTTATTTAGTATAAAAAAATTATAAATAGATATAATAATTAAAAATTAAAAATTTTTATATATAGATAAATTAATTTTTTAATTTTAGTATATTTATACAGTATTTTGTATTTTACAAATTGAAAAAATAAGTCATTAATAAAAATTTTTACAGAATTAAAATTTTTTAATAAAATTTATATTTAAATATTTTCTAAACTATGTATAATAAATAAAGTTATTTAAATATTTATATTAAATTTTAGAAAAATTTTTATTATAAATAGATTGATGTATCCAATGTTTGAAATTCAATTCCAAAATTATGTTCTCAAAAGAGTATAATTTAAATTTTTATTGTTCTCAAAAACTTTTTAGTGCTCATTATATATTAAATATATTGAACATTAATTTTTAAAGAATATATATATTTTATAATTACTATTCACATACTAAGTTTGTACTTATTTATTAATAATTTTTTAAAGTTTGCATATGATTCTTCATATTTTTTCAATATGACATAATATATTATACAATTTAATTTTTTTTTTTGAAATTTCCTTCGGTGTTTTATCCCTGAAGGTCGCAGTTAGTGATCTTTTATTAAGATCATTTGTTTTTTTAATTAAAATTTTTAGTGATACATTCTATTACTATACTGGACTAGTTGCACAACCTAATTCTATACTCAGTCACCCAGATATCCATCATTCTAGATACCTAGCCCACCAGCGGTGTTATTGGTTTCCAACTTCTTCTGGAACCTCTAGTGTCGTACTGACCAGAGCGAGAGCAAGAACAGGATACTTTTTAGTACTTCCTTCCTTTAGGGATCACTAAAGCCTTGTACCCATATAACTTTTAAAATTTAGTTATAATTAGGGTTAGGGTTAGTTTACTATTAGGAGAAGATATGGGGGTGTCAGTAGAAACCAGGCAAATTGTTTTTAGTAAGTTTTTTAAAACTTTAAATTAAAATATCTCAACAACTATTAAACCAAACTTGATAAAATTTTTTTTATTTTAATTCTATAACTAAATAGAATTAAAATAAAAAAATTTTTATCATGTTTGGTTTAATAGTTGTTGAGATATTTTAATTTAAAGTCTAAAAAAAATTTACTTATAAACAATTTGCCTGGTTTCTACTAACACCCCCATATATATATAGGTAATATTGCCTTTTCCACATTTTTTATTAATGTATCAGAACGGGTTTAGACTATTGTTTTTATGTTTTTGCAGTTTTTTTGATTTTTGACATCTTTGTATAAACAAAATTTCATGATTCTGATTGGCTGATCTATAAATAAAAATTCACATGGGTACAAGGCTTTAGTAGACCCTTTCCTTCAGTCTTCCGAAGTTTCAGCTTCAACTTTGTTCAGATCCTTTAGTCATCTGTACCGACCAGGCAGCCAAACAATTTTCAGTACTTTCTTCCTTCAGCCTTCCAAATTTTTATTGTTTCCTTCTGTTTCAGTTTAGGACTGGGCCATCCTGAGTTCATTTGCAATCCTTTTTCTTTATCGGGTTAGTACGACTTGCCATTTTTTATTGTATTACCGTTTAACTGGAATTTTGCCAGAAGTATTCATTTATTTAACTAGAATTCTACCAGAAGTATTTATTGTTTTCCTTATTTAGCAACAGGAGCAGATTAATATGGTTAAATTAGCCAACCGCGGCCCTAGCATTCTAATTCAGCCCATCCGTCTTATGATCAAATATAGTTTTCCTTTTGTCTACTAGTAGGGGTTGAACCAGCAACCTTACGTTTAGCAACCTGGGAGAATAACCACTTATACTATCGACCCACAGGTGTACAATTTAACTTTTAATAATCTTGTTAAAACTTCAAGTGCCTTTTATAATAAAACAAGACTTTCTATAATATTTTACTGATGCTACTATTGGTTAATATAATAAATTAAAATCTAATTACTTGTTATTTAACTATTTAAACTTCATATTAACAAATACTTTGTATCTTTTTACTTGCTTAGTATCAGCATATCATTTGATACAAATTATTTATATATAAGTCTATACAATAATGATACTCTCTATATAAAAAACACACTGCATGATTAATAAATATTTTATTTTAAAAATTTTTAAAGGCTATTTCTTAAATTTTTATTTTGTTATCCATATTGTACAACTTTAAACATATGTGCTATACAGAGTATGTATGTATGTATATATGTATATATGTATATACATATATATATTTATACAGAATTTGTCATAATCAAATCTATATTATCAAATTAATAAACATTTTATATAATTTATTGTTCTTATTAATAAATCTAGAATATAAAATTTTATAAATGTTCTCTTTGAGAATATTTCAAGAGAATAAAATATTCTCAAATAAGAGAACCTTTTCTAAATATTAGGAGAGTGACAAAAATCAGATGATTTTTTAGGAGGGGAGGGGTAAAAAAAGTAAAATTATATATAAGAAATCTGATTATTTATATATTAAAGAAGAGGGAGGGAGGTAGGCCTCTAATAAAAAATAATCATGTGATTAATGACACGGCCCTTAATTTTTTTAAAAAAACTTAAATGTTCATTAAAAACTATGAGAAAATAAATTTTAAACATTGGGTGTATCTACATTTTTGCACCAGACTATATATTCAAATGTGAAAAAAAATATAACAAGATGCATCGAGTAGATATAAGTAAAAAAGATGATAATTTTAAAAAAGACAATAATCTTAATGAAAATGATGCTCTTGATAAATATAATGATCTTGATAAAGATGATGATCTTGACAAAAAAAAATGCATGACCAAGTATTTGGTTTAATAATTTTTTGGTAATAGCTACTAAAGTTAAACCAAAATTAGCTAATTATTACCAGTATATAAAGAATACAAATTAACAATCAGCAAATAAAAAAAAGAAAAAACATAATACTAGTTATAATACAAACTAGCAATTAACAAATAAAAAAAGATATAATTTAAATTTTTGTACTTGCTATAAAAAATCAAATTATAATATTGCTAGATGTTTAAAAAAAATTATAAATTAGATAGTTTGGTAATTTAAATTGTACTATATATTTAACAATTTATATGATATTTGAATTTGCAATACTTTAATAATAATATACATGTATGTACTTGTACTAGGACCCCAAAATATATATAGATAGATCAAGTATTAGTTTGCTTATTTTTGGGGTTTTTATACAGATTTTTTTTATATATAGTAATTTTTTGCTTATTTTTGGGGTACGTCTAAAGTCATGTGTGATCATGTGTTTTTGACTTTTTGATTAGGGTTAGGGTAAGGGTTAGTCTGGGTCAAAGTTAGAATGTCCTATATAGTAAAATTGCCTCCCTGACATTTTTTGTTAATACCCCAAGGTAGGTTTAGATGCTCGTTTTTTGTATTTGGACGTTTTTCACTTTTTTTTACTTTATTTTCTTCGTTGGGCTAATCTGTGTCGATCAAAACAAGCAATTTTATTGGCTCTAAGTCACGTGACGCACACAGCTTTAGAGACCCCTATTTTTGAAGTTTTTTCTGTAGCTTTTTCTATTTTTAGTAATTTTATAATAAACCTAACCTATTTATATATATATTGGGATCCTCTTGTACTAACTTTGAATACAATTTTAGCATCAAATATATATAATACTGTGTGTAAATTAAAACAAAATTTAAAAATATATATGTTATACTTCAGATTAATGCTTGTTTCAAATATTGATTAGCCTAATTAGAATAGGATTAGAGTAAAAGTTAGGATAAGATTAGAGTTTAATTTAGGCCAATCAATATCAATCAGTTAATACTAGACAAAAAAATTATATCTAAATCACAATATATATGTAGTTATTATTGTATTAAATACTGTATATATATATAATATTTTAATTGTGTGAAAGGGTGCACTGCAAGCAGATATATCAAATTTTATAAATTCTTAAAAAAATATAATGTAATATTTATATATATTTTAATAATATACAAGTAAAATTAAATTTTGGGTTAATAAAATTATTTTAATTTATATATTATAGTATATAAATTTTTATATTATTAATATTAAGTATTTAATATAATATATAATGTAAATTTGTTTTTTTTTTTAAATATATATAGTACAAAATATTCAATTTATATTACAAAAAACCAATTTTTAGTATTTGTATAATTAATTTTAATTGGCTAAATTTGATATAATTAGTTCTAAATAATTAAATAAATCTATAATTTATAATAAATACTTTACCAATATTTTAAATTATTATAAGCTTCAACTTTTTATAACTTTTAATAAAAATATAGTATAGCTAAAAATTTATTAATTTGTAAAAGATTTTTGATTTAGATTGTTTTAAAAAAGTTATAACAATTTAACCTTTATTTTTGGTGCACCCTGCACCGTGTGCCAGCGATGGTAAATAACCTGAAATGACCCAAATGACCCAAATAACTAGTCATTGGGCCATTTCGAGGCTCAAATGACCTAGAAGGTCATTTAACATATGTTAGTTAATATTCTAATGTTCTTTAGCCAATCAGAATTGGCTGCCAAACATAATCAATAATTGTAGCTATAAGTCAATTAATATTTATGCCTTAAGTAAAGTTGTTCGAAATAATAAATTGCATATTTCGAACACCTTACTTAAGACATAAATATTAATTGACTTAGTAAAATTTGTGACTTTAATATATAGCTAAGATTATCGATAAGGAAATAATAAAGTTTGATAATTTTTATACGAGCAATTCGACCAATAAATTATTTTATATGCCAATGATCTAAATGAATTTAATAACCAAAATGATCTTGCCATGATTTAATAGCTTGGAGTCATTTAAATTTCGATCAAACGATCGAGTTATTTACCATTCCTAAATTGGACCGGGCATATAAACTTTTATTGTGTTTGGGCCGAGTCTACAAATACCTAGCTCAATTCAGCTTATTTCGAAACCTATACGTATGCATAATCATTATGCAGTTAAAGTTGATAAATCTATGTAAAAAATATTAGATATGGGTATAAACTCTATGCACAATGGCCCAATGACTAAATGACCCTCAAATGACCTCGGTAATTTCTAAATGACCCAAAATTGAGATGACTATTAATGACCGGTCATTTCAGGGTCATTTGAGATCATTTGAAAAATTTGCAAATGACCAGGTCATTTACCATCACTGCCATGTGCATCCCTTTTATATTTCTCGAATTTTACTAGGATAGCCCCTGTTTTAACAAAATAAAATGCTCTTCTCGCGATATTATTTTTAAATTTTAACATAACACAACTCTAACCCTAACCCTAACTTAATCGTTATTTGTGTTTGCTACTATAGAAGCCCCCAATGTGCACCCTGCACCAATATTTATCCTATAAAGAGTATATGCGTTTTATAATCTGGTATTATCTAGTATTATCTATATAGTATTATCTATATTAAATAAAAATTTTAATACTGTATAAAATTAATAAACCATTATATTCCAATATTATAAATTATAAAATTGGTTAAAATTTTTTTATTTTATGTCATCTTTTATTTTATTAATAATAAGCAATAAAAATTAATTATATTTTTACGTAGGTATGTAATATTTTTAATTACATATACTATAAATTCGATTATATTTTCTACGTAATCGCATCACCAACATCTAACATTACGAAAAAGAAACAGCTATAGTACAACACACGTACACACGTAAGTACAGTACTTACGTAAGTACGTGTATGAGTATGGTAGCAACTCATTTCCTCAACAGTCATTTCTCCGATAGGTCGCATCACATAAGGTTAGGGATAGGATATGAGTAGTGTACATAAGTATATAAGTATATACAGATATATTGATAATAAAATGTCACATGTGCGATATCGGATGTCAGAGAAATGAGACGTAACCATACGGTTTACGATTGACAATCGGGAAATTGAGTTACAATGGACGATCAATAAAGCGATTATTGACTCATTTTGGATAAAATGATTGAAGAGAATGAATGAATTTACTTATTTACGGACATGAATATCGCCCTAGCACAGGACACAATTTAACCAAATTGATAACTTGACACATTGCTAATTTAAGGCAATTTTTAAAGAACAAATAAGAAGTAAAATTTTCAATCAAAAAACGGGATGACAATTTTCGTAATAAAATTTACATAATTTATTGGTTTCATAAAAAAAAAAAAAAAGAAAAAAAAGGTAATTAATAATAAAAAAAATAATATATTCTGTATATTCTGTACAAAAGTTTTTAAAAAAATTTACATAATTTATTTTTTTTTGTTTCAATTTTTTTTAATTTTTACATAATTTATAAAAAAATGAAAGGAAATTAACGATAATGAATAATATATTATGAAAGAAAATTTCTTTAAAAATATTCAAACTGTAATCATATCACGTTAGACAATTGAAAAAAAATTAAAACAAGAAAATGGATTAGGAAGTGACATATGCAACCAAAGGATGAATTTAAAAAAGATAAAATGGAGAATATCAATGAACCAAATTAGAATTCACAGGAAAAAGAATATTCTAAATAGGGTTCTTTTTACCAATTTTTGATAAAATGAAGCACCAAGTTTCAAGAATACAATTTGAATAATTTGAATAGTTGAAGTAGTTGATTTACCGGGTTTTGATAAAGTTTCACAGGGTCCTTGACGTTACATTTATAGATCGACAACAAAGACATTTGATAAATAAAGCGGTTAATTTTGTCATTCTGTTTATTAGGCGTTGCCTAAGTCAGAATTGGGACATCGTTAACAATGGGGAAGCAAGAGGAATTGATATTCGTGATACTTTAAATTACTAGTTTGTACTGTCCAATCTCCGATAATTTTTTTTTTTTTTACCTATTATAATAATGTAATTTGCTGTAATTTATTATAGAAATACACGTGAAAATGATTCGTATCTATCTATTATATTATATTATATTATAGTACATGTTGATATTTAAAAAAAAAAAAGGGTTTAAAAAGAGTAAATATATCACCAATTAGCTTTTATATAATTCAATACTGCAATAACACGAAAAAAAAAAGAAAGGGAAAAAGATAACAATACACCAAATAATTCACATCATTTACATAATTTACATAATTAACATAATTTACATAATTACATACGTAGTACTAAACCCTGATTATTAAGAGAAATCATAAAATATAGAATACTAAGAAGAAAAAAGAATCGTGGGAAATTCATATATTAAAAAGACAATCTGTGGATTAAAAAAAAAAAACGGTTTACTATTAATTTGAAAGGCCATACATGATATTAACGACAATCTAAACGTGGATCACTCCTCGAAAAGTAATGTATATGTAAGTATTTACATTAGTGAGAATCAGGGATATCTAATTTAGGATAATGTCTTAAAGAACTCTAGACTTTGTATGGATATATGTATAAATATACAAAAACTATTCATGGCACTATTAAGAGTTTATTCTCTTGAGGGTGTTTACACAGTTATTATTTTATTAATCTATATATGCATATTCAGATCTTGTTAAAAACGGAGTTCTGATCGGATAACAGATAAATAAGCACCAATCATTAATGTTATTAATGTTCTATCTAATGTAGATCATTATCACACTTTAATACAGAATTTTTTTTTTATCTTTTTATATACAGTAATCACAGTAATCAGAAGACTCATTCAATTTTTTTTTTTTTTATTCAAATTAATCCGTTCATCAATCATGTGTAATTGCAAATAATAAATAAATCATTGTTTTCTAAAAGAATAAATCTTGATTTGATTTGATATAAGTTATTAGATTTGAATTGCTTAATAAACGATCTTCTTAGTTTACTATATTTATAATAATCAATAGAAGTAAATGATAATTTGTTTGTTTAGTTGATATTTTCACGCGTGTTCATTATTAATTAAATACAGTATTTCAACACTTTGAAAGAATTTACAAGAATGAGCTAAAAATCATCAAAATTCTTGTTATTAATTTTTATCATAATTGTTATTACGTGTATTATTGCTATATTATTGCTATATATTTAGTACTAAACCTAAACCGGTAAAAAAAAAAAAAAAAGATAGTTGTAATAAGTAAAAAATTGTTACATACAAGTAAAGAATTAAAATTTTGACTATTGCTAATCAAACGTTT
Organism: Gigaspora rosea; assembly: GCA_003550325.1. Lineage (NCBI taxonomy): Eukaryota > Fungi > Glomeromycota > Glomeromycetes > Diversisporales > Gigasporaceae > Gigaspora > Gigaspora rosea. Next base: position 101,487 of record QKWP01000712.1, on the reverse strand, counting down.
AATATATTAAAATAATACATCGTTTAGTAAAAAATTTTTAGTGTGCATCTGTTTAATTAATTTAGAATTAGAATTTAGAGTTAATAAATAAATTATGAATTTTTTTTAATGATTTATAAGAAATTCTAACCTTTTTTTAGCACTATTTGAAAATGTTTGTTTTTTTATTAAAAAAAAAAATAGATTAGAATTATAGTACAAAGTTTAAATTATAACACATTTATGATACGAACTAATATTTAATTTAAGAAAATAGAAAATTCTATCATTCTTACCTTAGTCATGTGACTGGTACATATTCAAGTATTAACGTTAGTGTTAACGTTAGTATTAAACATTAAGAAATTATTGTTTGAAACTTTTGTGAAGTTTAACTAATTGTGACATTAGAATCGTTAATTAAGATTTTATTCTGATATCTTTTGATATTTTTTGAGATTTTTCTGCATTTGTTTGGATTTGTTTGGATTTGTTTACATTACGCCAAATTTTTTTTTTTTTTTTTAAGAGGACACCATGTGAGATTATTTGAGATTATTTGAGACCAGATATCAATACGGTTTTTGGGTCTATTTGTTATTAACGTTAATGGTATATGTGGAACCATCATGACATCTATAGATACCGTGAAACTACCTAGTTAAAAAGCTACACATAAAAAAATATGATGTAATCACGTTTTTAATTATTATTAATCATTTTAGGATATTTTTCTTTATGTATTTCCATTGTTCGATCACATAATATTTATGCTGGTGAAACCTATTACTCGAAATGTCATAGTTTGGATAATTTATATTGTTTGTTTACTGTATATATACATATATATATAAATATATTGTAGATGCAGAATCTTCTTAATTCAGTGTAGCAGCAAATATTTTCTTGGATTTGATTTGTGTACGGTATGTTTATGAATTTTTTTTTTTTTTTTTTTTTTTTTTGATTTGTTTTTCAAAGAAAATCCATTATGTATTGCAGAGGTATTACTTACTCCCCCCTTTCTGATAAATCGCGTGCAAGGTTTTCTGCTTACCGATGTATGGTTGCATTTATTTTTATATGCATCATCACGTTCATGTCGCTCTAAAATAAAAAAAAAAAATTTCATACAGTATATTACTTGGGCGTTTGTGAATAAATATAAACCCCCCATATCTGTCGTCTCAAAAAATAAAAAAAATTTCTTCCTACATTTTTTTTTATTTTTTATATTTTATATACCGGTATATATATATATATATTACTTTTTTTTCTTAAAATCCAAAAAAAAAAAAAGGCTGTCAAAATTCTTGAAAATAAATAATTTAGTTCTTTTTTTTTTTTAAAGACTTTTAAAAGTCAATACGTAATCGATAAAACAAGACGATGTCATTTAACGAACTACTAGCAGCTGTTAACCGAGCAGTGGGGGCATATGCACCTCATATCTCAAGAAAGGCAGTGACTGGTAACGATGAAACTGATAGTCTTTTGGATGAAAAAAGATCTTTATATTGTGCATCAACTCATGAAGGACGTAGAGGTCCAACAATTATAAGAAGTAGTAGTGGCTTTTTAAAATTATCAAAATTATCAATGAAACGTAGTTGGAACACTTCAACTCCAAATGTCTCTTCCACATCTATTGTCACACCTTTAAATCCAACGGCTGCTGCTCCGTTGTGGAAAGAACAAGTTGACCCTAATATTAAAGCTGAATTGCCACAAGCAGAAATTCATCGACAAGAAGTTATGTTTGAAATTATTCGTACTGAAAAAGCTTTTGTTGAAGATATTAAATACTTAATAGAGGTATGATTTTTTTACCATGTTTATCAGTTATTATTACTTTCTATATTTGATTTGAAAATTAATTATATAATATCATGTGATTTACTATTAGCATTACATAAATAAGTTTCAAGATTCTGGCATTCGTCTACCTTCTAGCCTTGAGAAAACTTTCTCAATATTACCAGATATTTTACTATTACATCTTAACGCTTCTTTGGTTAGTATTCATAATTCTTAATACTTATACTACTCTTATAATTCTTACCTTTTTTTTTTTTAACTTATTTTACTAACAATATAAATATACAATATAAATATATATATATAATAGCAACTTCGCTGTACACAAGCAATCATGTATCCAGTTATACCATCGATAACGCACATACTTCGTGACCTATCCAAACATTTCCATATTTACGAAAAATATCTCATTCATTATCAGACGGCAATATCCGAAATAGCAAACGCGCGTAAAAAGAATAATAAATTAGGTCAATTAGTAAAATCTTTAGAATCTGGTCTATTACCAGGAAGATACTTAGCTTTGGAAAGTTTGCTTACAAAACCATTTCAAAGATTATGTAAATATCCTCTTTTGGTTATGGTATGTAATCTTATATTGTAATTTGTATATATATATATATATATATATTTTTTTTTTCCTACATATATTATGCGATAAATATTGACTTTATATTTCTTATTAGAATTTATTAAGGGCTACTGCGCCGGATCATAAAGACCATTCATCACTTGTCGACTTACATGATCAAATTGATTGTGCTCTTAAGGAACTTCAAGAACGCAAATCAAGATATGAACGTTTAAAGGATAATGATGAATTTTCGCGTAAACTTACGGTACGTTTTTAATATTAATAATACTATAATATATAAGATATGATATCTGATATAGATAGTATATATACGTATATAATTTATAAATGACCCACATAATAACATTCATTTTTTATTACTTTATTGTAGACATTAGGTCCTTTCAACAAACTATATTCGACTTATCGTTACAAACGTTCGGTCACAATGCCATTCGCGAGATGATTTAACACAGCCCATTGTCAATGAATTTTCATTTTTTTTTTGAATTTCAAAAAAAATTGATTTTTTTTTTTTTTTTTGATTCATAGAAAAGAAATTGGTTTTTTTGTAGATCAAAAAATTGTACAGTTTTTTTTTTTTTGTAAATGAACTTTTCTTGTTTAATGGGCTGGCTGGGACACTCTTTTTTATCGAATTACTGTATTCTGATTATAAAAAAGTAACAAACACCCGGCGTGTAATACTATTTTCATGTTTTTTTTTTTTTTTTGCAACACCCTTTTTAATAATTCATTCATTTATATTATGTATTATAGATTTCACATTTTATGATTCCTAGTGTTGAATCGAATGTTTCTGAAAAGTACTAGATGTATTTCTCCAATAATCTTTGTATTAAACCACCTTTTAATAGAGCTTTTATGATTTTAGTTATTTCATTTTTAATTTCATCTAATTTTATTATTTGCACTCATTTACTAATTTTGTAATACTTTTTTTTTTCATTCATTCCTTCACATTCCTTCAATCCTTACCCTACACATAAATGATACCATTAATGTCTTTTTTTTTTTTTTTTTTTTTAATTTTTTTTTTTTTTAAAAAAAACAAAAAAAAAAAAGAAAAAAAAAAAAAAAAAAAAAAAAGACAAAAAAATTTACAACTTTATAACGCCAATCATTAATATTTACATAATTTTTACACTCTTTTAAACAATTACCACTTATCACTTTTACGTATCGATATTCGATATACTCGATATGATTTTTACAATCTTTTAACTCATAATACATGAATTTCATGTTTTGAATTAAATAAATAAATAAATAAAATAAAAAAAAAATAATTAAAAACCAAGGAATTCGATTGACCTATTAAAATTTATTTACATATTATAATACATACGTATGTACTGTACTGTACATATTCTAAAAAATTTAAATATTGGGATCGGCTATAATTCGTACTTTGAATATTTATTCATATATATTTTTTATATATTTTTTTTTATATATATTTTATATATGAAAATTTTCTTAAATTACACATAGTATACATAGATATACACATATATACTAATCTAATTTATTGATTTACAAATTCATAGATATAACATATAAATTATAAACTGAAAAATTAATATAAAGTGTGAGGGTACTTTAGAGCCGGAGAAGGTTACCGTATATAGTTTATACTAAAATTTCGCAAGAAATATTTTTTTCACAAAAGCTATTATATAATTAGGACTTTGAGATTTCAATGTATGTGCGTACATACACATAGTGTACAAATAGAATATTTTTTTTATATATGTAGTTATTTGTATCATATTAGTATATTGGTTAAAAATTTTTTTTTTTTTTTTGTATACGTCGATATATTGTATACTTGTTATGAAAAGATTCAAACGCTACTACATTCACTACATTCACTACATTCTTACATTCCAAGGAAAATTAATCCAAAATAACACTGCATAATTATTTTAATCAATGTAAATATTTTTATGCACATCTTTTTAAAAAACAAATCTTCTAATTTCTTTAAACTTTGTTAAAAAAGAATAGTTTGTGGTAATTTTTAATTATTCAGCCAATCATCTTTATCTAATCATAAATTATTGGAACTTTCAAAAATATTCGATACATACCAGATACGCACTGTACGTACAGTAAAAGTTATTATCAGTTATATCTGTATGCTGGTTTATGTATGTAGATCAGTTATTTTGCATACATTAACTCCAATGAACTCTTAACTTTAATGTTGATACGACATTATGCTGTGTTACCCTAGGCTAAGATTGATTCTTCCACGTCCCGACATTGTCCCGTAATTTTTTTTTATCCAACAATTTCAAGATTTCTTAGTTTTTTTTTGAATGCATCGCAGTATTATGCAGATAGGATTTTTTTTGAAATCTAGCGCCAGTTTCACAGTTCTGTTTTTAGAGAATGAATTTTAAAACGCGTTCCACGTCCGAGTAAGATTTCATTATGATCAAAAGATAACGGAACGCCAAATATTTATTTTACTAGATTTATAAGAATGTTTCAAACTTTATTTCTTCAAGATTATCCGAGATAAACATGACATAAATTGATAAATTTTTTTATCCATTATTAATTTTGATATTGTTTTTCGTTTCCTTAGTTGTAAATGCGAATTTCTCTACATTATGTGAATTTAAAACATCAAAATCCAAAGATAGTAAAAGGTTCTTTTTTGTTTGAAAAATGATCTTATAAATAACTATGATAAACTAAAAAAAGAATTAAAAAAAAACTTTTTATAAGTTATACAAAAAAAATATATATATATATTAATAATAAATTAAACGAGCATACGTCTTTCGAAATTATATAGCATACATCTTTCGACATTATACAGCATACATCTTCGAAATTATATGTGTATAGTTACATCATTTTTTACAAAACATAAAGGCTTCCATATTCAGATTTTTAACTTCATGTACTTATATCGAAGAGAATGATCCTTTAATACATATCAATATGTACCGTACATAGACTTTTTTTTTCAATAGCTGATCATTTATAGATTTAAATGGGGATTTTTTTTTTTTTTTTTAACATCCAAAGCTGTATTTTCACATATTTATGCATAAATGCATGAATGCCCAATAGCTTGCATCATTAAACAACGAAAGAGTATAATAGTTTCTAAATCAGTTTAGATTGTTGTTCTTTACTGGCAAAGAACAAAAATAACTTTTGTAATGCGATTTACTGAATTATGTAATCATAACTTCCCGCTATCTATAATAAGATAAAGAGGTTTTAAAATAATTATGATATACCTTTCGTTCAACCTTATTAACATAAATGAATATTGCATATAATTAGTTGTTGCTTATAAAGCATACAGCGTTTTTTATTCATTCTTTCAAAAAAATTGATCTTCCAATCTTCCAAGATTTATTCTTCCAACAACATTTTTTAAATCTTCATAATGTATTATTCATTCATCATACATTTTTTTTAAATTCCTAACTTTCAAAAATAATTCATGTTGCTTTTAACAATCAATTAGATTTGAAAGTATTTACTGGTATTAACCAACAAAAAAAAAAAACTTAATTACGTAGTTCTTTATCATTTTATCTTTCTTTTTTTTCTTTGGTTTTATAATAGAAATTTCAGAATTTGCTTTGTCATGATCGAACTAAAATTGACTTCCAGTCAAATTGTACATACATATGTACCTACGTACCTAACCCAGTATCATGTTAGAAGTAATCGTTTATATATTTTATTATATTTTGTAAATATATAGTTTTAAAAATAATTTACCAGTATATATACATATATACCTTGTTTAAAAAAAAAAAAAAAAAAAAACAATTTTTCCTATCTATTCCGTTAGAGGTATTGTATGTACTTCTGTACGTACAGTACGTACAGTACATATCATGAACTTAATTGATATATAGTTTATCTTAATACTTACTGAAACAAATTAAATTGTATATAAGATATAAATAAACAGTAAATATTTGATTCAAACATATTAATAAATACTGCCGACCCACAAAACTCCTAAGAAGGAAATCGTCAATCAGAGAATGCAAAAAATTTTGATAATTTGTCACATGAACGTTACATCCAATCGAATTTACATATTTTTAAAAAACTTTAAAAAAATACCCTTTTCGATAATTGCTAAAAGTTAATTGAATGTCTAAGCATACATAGACCCGTAAAATTTGAAATTGGTTTTAAAATTTGAAATTATTCCTAAACATCAAAAAAAAAAGTTATTTTAAGAACAAATTTAATGCTTACCGGAAGTGAAATTTTACCAGGTATCAAAACGATTTAACAATTTAAGTGAATACTAACGCTAAGTAAAAAATTTTTATATGTTCCCCTGTTCTTTAACTTTAATTTAAACTCTAACTCTAAATCTATAGTTTAATTTTAACTTTAAAATTTAAAATATAAAATTTTATAAAATTTTATAATAAAGGTTTCAAAATTAACAAATAAATTCCGTATTTCGAAAATAAATGCTTTTTATATAGCATATATATATATTTTCTACAGTATATTGAATTATAAATTGAAAAAAATAAAATCTTTTGATTTTAATTTTTGAATCTTTTCAATAATAAAAATTATATATTAATAAATTTATATTTCTAATGATTTTTTAAATTAATTTTTAAAATATTTTTGTTTAAATGTTTAAAATTTAAATAAATTATATATATTAAGTTATTTAAAAATATTTTAAAATATAAAATTTGTTATTGTAACAATAAAGTAGTTTAAATTTTAATTTTTTTATATAAAATATTATTAATTTTAACTAGTAGTAATTATTGTTGCAAATTATAGTAAATGGATTATCTGTTATATTAAAAATAAAAAATATAATATATAAAAATATTGAATTTAAACTTTAATTCTAAAAAAATTTTACTATATATTTTACAAAATTAGGCCTAACCACTTCGATTTTGGGGAGTTGTATTACCTTTTGTTTTTTGATATTTTTTTTTTATTTTCTTAATAAAAAATTTTTTGGAATATATATATAATTTTGGCTAAAGTTAGAAATTGTAAGATTTCAAAAAATTCTCAAAGAAAAATAAATAAACATAAAAATCAAGATAATAATTTTTAATCAAAAAAAATTTTATTAAAATTTTACTATATATATATTTTATTTTTTTTCTTTTCTTTTAAAATAAAAATAGAATATAAATAGGAATAAATTAATAGAAACATATTATATCTTTTTTAGTAAACATTTTTTAATTTTTAAATAAATGAGGATAAGTCAATAAAGAAGAAACAAATTATTTTTAGTAAAATTTTTGAGTAAAGTTATTTGTCACATAAATAACAATGGCTTATATATTACCAAACCAATTAGATTTTAGGATCTTGTATAATATAAAATTATTAGAAAATTTAAACCAAAAATTTGTTTTATCAAAAAACTAACAAAAATTGCTTATTACTCAAAATCTGTATAGGAAACCATTTTCTATGCTCTAACAAAAAGTTTTTCTTGAGCAATTTTACTATATATTTCAAATTCTAATCCTAATTTAGATGCTTATACTAATCTTAAACTAGTGTTGGGCTGGACATTAAACATGGACATTGGACCACCCATGTCCAGTCCAGTCCAATTCATTGGACCAGAAGGGGTTGGACATTGGACATTGTATAACATTAAATTAGTACATAATCATATGACAATTGGCCAATCAAATTATAAATTTTTGTACTATTATACTTGATTTATTATAATATACTTTTGATACAAAGATAAAATTTAAATAATTTAACAATTTAAAGATTAACTATAGTTACTACTATATGTTTTTGAAAATAAGCTACCTCTTTTTACAATTTTGGATACAAAAATCCAGGGTAGCTTATTTTTAGATATAATTAATTTTTGGTTAATCACCAATAGTCATTATATAGTAAAGTCTAAATTTTTTTTTTTTTAAACTGGCGATCCTGCCTTTATTATAGGAGGTAGTGTTGCAACCCAAACCTACTAGTTTGGGATTTGGTAGAAACCCAAACAGTATTTACTAGGATTTGCAAAATGCTTCTAATTTGCCATAATTTCAAACATTTATGATTATGACATGTAACTTGTATTACGGCTAGAAGTCCCAAATTTTACATGTAAAAACTAGTTTGCATCTAATCAGTGTCACTGTGATTGGTTAGATTTTGGTGATTATCTGTGATTTTATTGGCTGTTTGACCAATCAAATTGTGAAATGATAGTAGAATAACAACAGTATGTAGTATTAATATTGGTCTTTAAAGTTTTATTTAAATATTAAGATATATCATTATATACATAAGAAATACCCTTAATACCTTATTATCTTCTATAAAGAAGAAATATCAATTTTATTATTGCGAGATCATAAATTTTATCTATTCTATCAATAAACACATCCTTTCCATTTTTCTGTACGTTTTTATTTAATGTCATGGATGATGCTGAAATTTGAGGGTCTCGATTTAAATATATAAATCCTACAAAATCACTTATACTCTTTTGCTAATGTTGCTAACCCAAATCCCAATTTACTCTTAAAAAAAAAAAGCTAACTCAAAAAAATTAAAAATCACATATAATATATACAAATTCAGCATCATTCAATTTAAACATCATTCGTGACATTAAATACCAATAACTACAATAATTGTTAAAGTTATCTATCGTGACAATGCTATTAAAATTTCGTATGATTATTCAATGTTTTATCTAAGTAGAAAAGTACATTAGCATTAGTAATGATCAAAAATAAAAAATAAATAAATAAAATAAAATAAAAGTCTGTTTAAAAATAAAATAGTAAAAATATAAAAAAGAATAAACATATCATTTACCTACTGTTTATAACTATAAACGTCTTAACGAAGCTAAAAAAAAGTCTAAATCACATAGTTTAAATAGATTTCAAGCTAAATATAAAGGTTTAAAATACTCAAAAAGTAGCTTGCATCTTCTGAATTATCTCGCCGATTACTAAATTACTTTAACGTCTTATAGAAAACAAGGTATAGTTTCTAAATTTTTATACTACAACTTGTGATTCTCATGGTGGAAATCGGTACTTTAATAATACTTTAGTATAACAAAATAATCTACAAAAATCAGCCAATCACAATAGAAGTTCGCTTAGCTACATTTAATTATCCGATCTTGAATTTGATCTTTAGATTATCAATGTTGAACTTGGATATACCTGATTAAAAGTCAAATTTAGAATAATTTAAAGATTATATTATCAAATACACAATTATTTAATGAATTAATAGATTTTGAGTTTGACACTATATTTGAGTTTTGGCCATGAGCCCAAACTAGGTAGAAATACCGAATTCCAAACCCAAACTAGGTAGAAATGCCATAACTAAAAAAAAGGGTTTGGGTCGCAATCCTAATAGGAGGCCATAAAAATTTACATTATCTCAGTTACAGTAAGTTGTTATGCTACATTACAATTTTTTAGCTGCTAAACTAAAATCTTCCCATATTTAATAAAAACTTACTTGATACCAAAATACTCAGATGTAACTTGCCATAACAACTAGTTCTTTTTATACAAAGGCTCGCAACTTCCTGCAAGTCATCCCTGTACTCACTAAATAGCTGCTTTTAGCCTTGTTAAGACCATCTTTTTCTTTAAATCCTTCTCACCTAGCTTCGATAGTAGAATAATTTTACTCAAAATCCATTATAAGGAAAGAAAAAGAACAATAAAATTGAAATATAAAAGAAAGTATAAAAGGTGAGCAACTACTAAACCTAAACGAGATACTAAATAAAAAACAAATAAAAGAAAAGGAAACAAGATGAAAAAAAACAAAGAAATAACTAATCTTGACAAATATGAAATGAAATATATAATCTATAAAAATTATATAATGCTGTATAGATGATCTACCCAAGTATTATATGTTCAATGTTAAACAAAAAGAAAAAAAGAAAAACAGAAACAGTAAAGTCCGCCTTGTAGCATGGTTTGTAAAAAATTTCTGCGAATAGTTCAAAACATCTCTAACATGTCGTTCACTGTTTACATCGTAGCTAATAACCACTTGCAACATCAACTTCAAATAGGTAGGCATTCCTGATTTGAAAAGAGTAAATACTGCCAATCTTTTGGAGGAGGTAAACCAAAATGCCCACTTTGTTGAAATTTCAAAAATACTAAAGGAGCAAGAAGGGAGTACACCAAGTTGTAAAGACTTGAAAAAGTTATACTATACAGAATATAATATTTAACCAAGCACTTTTTTATGTTTTTATATTCAAAAATCTTAACAAAACTAGCTACTACTTCTTCACTCAGTAGTTTTTCAAACTTCTGCTGAGATGCTTCACTTAGGTGAGTCCTTTTTTTTAACTCTATTTCAGTAATGACCACTTTTGGTTTCATTGAAACCAAATACTTAGTGAATGGCCTTGAGCCCCAGCTGCTGAAAGTGAAGTTTTGTTGCATGTTATATATAATAACTATATAGTTTTTGTAGGTCGGCTTTCTTGGAAAATTTAATGCAAGGAATCGTTAGAAAGAGTCCTCTGAGTAAATCCTAAATTCTACTATGTAAATTAATTATTATCATTTAAGTAAACTTGTTTGGGAACTACACTACACATATTCTGAAAGTTTTATCAAAATAGAAGCACTTTTTATTATTTAACTTTTAATTTTATATTTAACGAAGAATATTTCTAATTTACACCACAGGTGATTATCACCTATCATCAGGGAAGTTTTTATAGTGCAGATCTGTGCAGATTTTTAAAAAAAAACAATTATTAAAATTAATGCAGATCTGCGACCCTGCTGGTGATCGTTGAAAAAATTTTTTTTATTTTCTGCGCAAACATCATTATTGCAGATTTTTTAAAAAATTAATTACTAAAAATTTGTGAAGATCTGTGACCCTGCCAGCAAACGCCAAAGAAAAAAATTCTGCAAAATTGTGTATTTTTAAAAATTTTTACAGATTTCTGCAGATTTTAATATACCACGATTTCATAACTACTATATATATATATTATATAATATATACATACATATATGTTTCTTTATTATTATTAAAAAAAAAAATTCATATACCAAATACTAATATATCAGAAAATTGCTATATTTTTATAAATTTCTAATTATTTTTATTTTATTAATAATAATTATAATACCATTAACTAACCCTAACAAAATACAATAATTATAAAATATCTAATTCTATTATATTAAACCATTAACTACCTTAAAACAACTAACTAATTCTATTATATTAGCCTAACCCTAACTATTAACTACCATCATATAGTAACACAATATCAAGAACTCAGAAGCGAAACTACAAAATAACACCAAAGTCGACGCTATGAAACCGACGTACTCAAGTAAGTAAACTCTGAGAAACACCAAAAACAATGCCATAAAAGAATATAAGCGAGCTCCAGAAACGGCACTTAAATTCCATTCAAAACGACGACTCGTACAGTACAAGCAAACTCTACTAACACGAACAAAACGACGAAAAAAGTGCCAACACCAGCATCACAAACTCAGCACCAACGACAAACATATCCAGTAATGCACCAAAAAAGCAAAACGTGACGGTCACCTATTCTGAACCTGAAAAGAATTAGTACTGCACGAATACAACGCTGAAGCAAAAAAAAAAAATAGAAACTGATACTTCGCTGTATGAATGCCCAAGTAATGCGCCAGTGACGAACATGTTTCCAAACCAACGACAGTAACACCAACAGTAAAAGAGACTCCAAACTAGACGACACCAACGACGAAGGAAATGCAAATGGACAACAAATATATTAAATATAAACTCGAATATAAACGTTAGTACTAATTTACTAAAAAACGAATAAAAAGAAGAAACAAAAGAAACATAAGAACCTACCCTGTAATCTTACAGATCTTTAGTTGTAATTTCCACTACCTCGCCCCAGCAGGCAAACAATAGCGACCGATTATATTTATCATTACAAGGCCGAGAGACAAGACACAGAAAGGAACGAGGAGATAGCAGACCAAGACTACCAGGAAGCCCAACACGACCCAACTAATACCTCGGCAGAAGTAGATTTCTAACGAAAAAAGTTCAAGTTAGATATTAAATAAACCAACAAAATAAAACATCAACAAAAAAAAAATACTTATCTATTTTTATAGATTGTAATCTAGATCAGGAATGATGATTTTCTGCAGTGAAAATTACTAATTCCGTCCATGACAAAAACAAATTCTGCAAAAATTCCGTGCATTAAAATTTATAATTTCTGTGTGAATTCTGCGTTGGTCATTTATAAATTCTGTGTTGGTTATATAGAAATCTTGAATATTCTGCAATCAATTTGTCATTTGTATTCGGATTATTTCGGAAATTAGGCAAAAAATTTTCGCCCGACCACGCTCGTATTTCAGGTTTATTTATTTTCTACATCAGAGCTTTTCGAAACTTTTCGAAACTTTTCGGAAGTTATATTTTTAGAACCTTGTACTTATAAAAAAAAGCAAATAATTTATAAATCCCTACTTTCTGCGGCAATTCTGTACTATTTTTAATACATTCCGTGTTTACAACCTAATTCCGTGATTTCTGCGGCATTCCGTGAAATGCAGAAAATCATCGTCCCTGATCTAGATCTAATTTAGATCTACCGGTAGATCCAGGTAAATAAAATATAAAACAAAATAAATACGAAAAAAAAAGTTAAAAATAATTATTAAAATAATAATAATAATAATAATTAATAATAAAAATATAACGTAAAATAAATAAATAAAAGGACTTAATTAGGCATCGCACACTGCGATGTACTTGTATATCGCACCCCAATGATCTACCAATTAAATTTAAAGATCAGGTATAACGTGCAAATTTTCTTTGTGTAACAAAATAAAGAAATTTTTCTAAAATTTGTAATAATAAAAAATTTCATCTACTTAACCACCTTTCACGCTCTAACAAAAAAAATTCCTTGCAAAATTTTGGTATATACCATCATCTACTCTAACTTATAACACTAACCCTTACCCTTACCCTTACCCTAACCTTATATTAATTTAAATTTTTGTTATATAAAAATTTGTTATACAGATCTACAAACTATGTTGTGTGCGATGAATTAGCATATCGCAGGGTGCATTGCATATATTTATCCTAAATAAAAAATGTGATAAAATAAATATTTAAATAAATAATAATTAAAAAAAAAGTTAAAAATTATAAATAAAAAAAAATTATACGCAAAAAAAAATAAAATATAAAATATAAAATTAAATAAAAAAAAAACGATAAATAAAAAAAACAGAATAAATTGAAAAAAATAAAAAAAA
>QKWP01000712.1:19484-62512 GCA_003550325.1 Gigaspora rosea | reverse complement strand
AATCATTTCATTTGGATTACTGGATCAATAGTTATTCACAAAAAACCATTGATTTTTTAGTAATTTTATAAGAAAACATAATAACCAATAGTATTTAGCCAATAAAATTTGATCCAGTAATCCAAATGAAATGAAATTGGTACCATTCGACTCCTCTCACCGAGACGAATCGAATGGTACCAAAATCATTAAATTTGGTCCACTGGATCAATTTTTTAGCCAATTTTTTCTAAAAAAATTACGTTATATTTTTTTGACCCCCCCTATTTATTGAGAAAAACATTATCGTTCGTCCAACCCCCCTCTTGTATAACGTTATTTATGGATGCCCCAAAACAACCTAACTTTCTGGCACTTTGCAAGAAGTAGCGAATATAAACGAATATAAGCAAATATAAGCAAATATAAGCGAATATAAAGAATATAATAGTTTATTTTTTTTGTTTTTATTTTTTTAATTTTTTTTGGTTTCGTTTTTTTTGGATTTATTTTTTTTTTTGTCATTTTTTTATAATAATATATAATATATGTAATATTTAAAATATAATATGTAGGTGTGGCGACATAGTGTAGTTGGATAGTTGTTACCCCCAAGTAGTTGTAGCAAAGGTACAGAGTTCGAATCTCACTGGAGATGATTTCGAAGAATTTACCTGTATTACGGTAACCTGGATTCTGAGCTTGGATTTACAAATCTGTTTCCTAGATTATACCAACTCGTATTGGGAGCTTTGGCACTATGTTACGCACAGAACTGGGGCACGTGGATCCTGGGGAGCGCAGGCACTGTGTTATGCACAGAACCGTAGGACAAAGGGAAACCATACTTGGCAAGTCCCGAGTAGAGAGGTAGCCGGACTTTCGACAGTACCTAATAGGAATCGGACAGGGACTGACTAGCAGTGGACTGACCGAAAGCGGACTTATAACAAAAGAGCTTATGGCGGGCCCTACCAACCGGACCGCCAGGGGTCGTACCGGAGGAAAAGGACATGTGTTTCAGAATCATGTACTAGGGGGAGAGAGCTCCTGGGTTCGCCAGGGCAGACCAACCCTTCCGGGTCCTCGGATTGGAAGTAGGAAGACAACTGGGGAAAAGAAAGCTTCTGGGAAAAAGAAACTGAAAGAAGAATAGGATGGTACTGGGGTTAGGTGAACTCTACAAGGGCAGAAGTAGATAGTGATAGCGGTTAGGGAGCTTCCAGAAATCAGCTGATTTCTGGGTGGGTGGGTGGGTCAGTGAAGTATTAGGTGTAATTCCGGCCAAAATTTCATAATTCCGGCCAAAGTTGCAAAATTATTTTTGACCAAAATTATAGATTTATTAATAATATTTGATAATTAATAACTTTTGAACTACTGGACCAAATTTGATGATTCAACTACCAAAATGATCCTCTCAATGAGAGGGTTCTAGTGAGCCCAAAATCGTTAAAATCCAATTACAAGATCCTGTGATCGGAATAGATTTGTGTTATTATAAAGTTCTATAATTTATTAAATAATTATAACCCATTTATAGCAACACAAATTTATTTTGATCTTAGGATCCTGTGATTGCATTTTAGCGATTTGGGCTTGTTAGAATCCTCTCATTGAGAGGATTATTTTGGTAGTAAAATCATCGAAATTGGCCCAGTAGATCAGAAGTTATTAACAATTAAAAATTAATTTTTAATTGTTAATAACTTCTGATCTACTAGGCCAATTTCAATGATTTTACTACCAAAATGATCCTCTCAATGGGAGAATTCTAACAAGCCCAAAATTGTTAAAATCCAATTACAGGATTCTAAGATCGAAATAAATTTGTGTTACTATAAATAGGTTATAATTATTTAATAAATTATAGAACTTTTATAGTAGCACAAATCTATTCCGATCACAGGATCCTGTAATTGGATTTTAACGATTTTGGGCTCGCTAAAATTCTCTCATTAAGAGGATCATTTTAGTAGTTAAATCATCAAATTTGGTCTAGTAGATCAAAAGTTATTTACTAAATATTATATTTAACTTTTTAATAATCGTAAAATCTGATTGGCTAATTTGGGTATCAGGTGTGGGTGGGTAGGGTAGGGATGAAGTGGGCTCATAGTAAATAAAAATTAGCTGATTTCTGGAAGCTCCCTTAGGTAACCACTTCTAACTGCAAGTGTTGGTTTCGGCAAATGCGTACGCTACCGAAGTGTAGGTGATATCTGTGTAGGACAGGGACCGCTATACCAAGTTTCCTACTGGGATAAATTAGTCCTAAGGGGGACTGGTTAGCATCCGGAACAGTGTTCCGGTGATACAAGACGGGCTGACAGGAGGCAGGAATCAGAGGGTTTAAATAGGCAATGCCAGTATATGAGTTGCAGGTATGACAGCTAGTATAGAACCTTCGGGTGGCTACTTAAATAAACAACCAAAAGTTGCAGGTGAGGCTAGTTGTACTCTCGTCAATGTACAAATGTTGGATATTCCTCCATGTAGAGTGTCTGGGGTCTGATTATCTTGAATAAAAAAGCTCTCCCCCGAAGTGGGACTTTAACTTGGAAAAAAAAAAATATAATATAATAAAAAAATAAAATTTTATATTAAATAGCGAAAACTTGTGAATATTGTATATTTAATAAATTAAAATATTATATAATAATAATAAATAAAAAAAAATTTATAATTAAATTGCAAAAACTTGCAAAAACTTGCAAAAACCTGTAAAATGTTCAAAAAGCATGATTATGTGAATATAATAATTATTAATTGATATCATATTCAATATATATCGATTAACTGGATATATATCGATTACTATTACTATCGATAGAAATCGATAGGGGTGTTGATTATCGATATATATCTTACCGGTTAGTAATCGATATATATCTATATATAAAATTTGCCGATGGTAATTACATTAAACTTAATGCATAAAATTTTATTGGCCAAAATAACACTGTTAGATGTAAACAAACATTATATAATCTATGTTACACCTGATCAAAAAATTTGATTGGGTATTATGAATATTACAGTTATGTTTACAAGAACCGTTCTAGGACTGGTCCTTTAATAGTTCTACGGTCCTTATTAGTCCTGATCTGAGACCAGTTCTGGACTAGTTTTTTCAGGACCAATGCAACCCTAGCTATAGTATTTACTTTTATAAAGTTATTGCTTTTTTCTTAATAATATTGTAATTTAAAAACTTGTATTTATACTTAATAACACCTTAATTCAAGAATCCAAAATAGTTATTGAATATTTTCAAAAATGCAAAATTTTTACTAGCAATAATAGTTTTTTAGTATAGTAGTTAAAAAGCTATTTACTTTTACAAAACTGTTGCTTTTTTTTTTATATTATAATTTAAAAATTCATATTTATGCTCAATAAGATCTTAGATTTAAGAATTTTAAAAGAGTTTTTTTAATATATCAAAATAGGCAGAACTTTTACTAATAATAATACAAAGGGTTTATTTATTATTTTTTTTTACAAAGATTTAACTTTTTTATATATTTTGTTAGAACCCCGGACATTTCTCATATAGGTCATAACTGGATTTTGGCCAATTTTGGCCCAATTTGCTAAAAATGACAAAATATATTTGTTTAATTGATAATTTGCCTTAATTTAGTAGAAAATGATCTGCATTAATTAATAAAATTTAGCAGGTATTAAATTATAGAAAAAGCTTTAACTTGAAATGACAAAAAACTGACTACTAAAAACCTTTAAAAAGAAACGAAAAAACAAATATTTAGTAACTTTACTCGACCAAGGTCGAATAGAACCGAACTTACACTTTGGACCATACGCACGTGATTGGTGGATCCAACGGGCTCAAGATTCTGGCAATTTAATAACTATACCATATCAGCTTTATATGAGCATTGCTATAGAGTTAAATCAAAGACAATTCATAATCTCTGTTATTAAATCTGAAACAAACTATTTTCAACCTGGGTTTATTTGCAATAGTAGTGAATATAGCTCGTCAATTTTATTATCACCTTCTACGGCTATAAATTCAGTATATTTGTTGATTTTCAAAACTAATACAGAATTAAAGGTGCAAACATTTAAAATCTTGAGGGTAGCTACCCTCGACACAACTACTATATCATATGGCACATTTTGCTGTATAAGTAGAATTGCCGTATGCCGTATAAATGCTGTATGCTGTATAAGTGCTATATGCCACATAAGTGCCGTATGTCGTAGTATAGATCTGTTTTGTATCTATTTGCCATACAATATTATTAAATAAAAATGAGATTTCTTGAATAAATTTATTTTAATATTAGAGGCATGATAATAATATTAGCGCAGTAAGAATATTATAAATACCCAAGTCATTATGAAAGCAAAGAAAATTTTTGATACAAGAAAATGCCAAACATATACACTTTACAGTAATCCTATATATCATATATTACTGAATCAAAGCTACCCCACGATTTTGGACTCAAAGAATTTGAAAAAGGTTATTATGTTTTAATAGTAAAATTAGGCCCGAATAGAAGTTACCCCTCGCTTTAGCCCGAAAAAATTCTCATTTTTTTCAACATTTTGGTAGCTTTTATTCGGTAATATATGGTATTAAAAATCTAATGTCTATCCATCACGATATCGACCAATCAGAATATTCCAACGTAGCTATGGGGCTTTCAATACCAATCAATGAAGCTCTGAATGGAGCCAATGGATACTAATTTTTTGGGCTCCATTCGCATAACCATTGAGCTTCATTGGCTCCATTGGCTCCATTGCCAACCCTGCTCGCGGGTTAATAATTTCAACAATAAACAATGGACAGATTCATGAGTTTAGCAGTTTGTAATGAGTGACTTCAACATTAGGTTTATAATCTTAGCAGTGAGTGGCTCACTATTTTAATAGTAGAATCGGGCCTAATTTTAAAATAAAGCCCGGCCCGGCCAGCTTTTTTTCAAAATATTTTTTCGGGTTTGTTTTGGGCCTAGCCAGACAGTGTAGCATCCCAAAAAATAAGGACATTAGAAAACGAGAACGACAATACTCAACCCTATCTATATAGTCTTAAGTATAAATAGCATTGTTATTTATGGCACCACTCATGGCATACGGGATTACTCACAGCGTAAGTCATCACTCATGGCCCACTACTCTACTACTACGTACTACATAACGGCAATTTAATCTAAAGGTAGTATGACCTCAACGTCATTGCCATAATGCCGTAGGTAGTGACTACCTTAATAAATGTTTGCCTATTATACAGAATATTCTGGACCAGCCATTATGGGGTATGATAATATACATATTGTCAACAAAATATGTGAAAATATTTCTTATTTTCCAATTTTTTTAAAAATCGAACCATATAATGTTGTTATATCAGATTATAGTTCTTTACCAAATAAATTTACATCTTTATTATTAATAGCTAAAAATAGCTAAAGATGTCTTGTATTACAACAAATTATAGATGATATATTCATTTTAGACTTTTACTCAAAAACTACGATAATCGCACATTATGAAGATGAAACAGCAGATGGCGTATGGAAAAAGACCAATCTAAAGTTAAAACACAATAGAATTACTTTATTTGAATTTAATCATTTATTAATAACTGAAAAACTTAATGAATTAAATAACATATCTAATTATACTTGCAAACTATACGAATGGCAACTTCCGGGTATATTAGAACAAATTTATGATTACCATATTAGATTTCGAAAAATTGTGACTAGTAGTTTGCTAGATTGGAAGATGCTTTTTTTTAAATTGGATACAACAAGAAAATAGCATAATCCAATTACCAAATGCTATAAATTCTATTTACTTATCAACTCATAAAATACAAGAAAAAGAATATCCTGCATGGAAAGCTATATTACGTGCATGTGAATGTTACAACATAACACCGTATTCTAAAGAAATATCTGAAATTGAATTTTGGAGTAGAGCTGAAAATCCTTATATAGATAAAGCAAATTTAAAAAAACTATATGAAAGTGAAATACTTAGCATAAATTTTGTATCCTCACCTGTAATCGATAATAACTGTAAAGAGGAAGATGCTTTTTGGAATAGTTTTTATCAATCTTTACAAAAAAATAAACAAGGCGCTGAAGGCAAAATTCAGATTTTGTTGATTATTGCTGAAAATTTTTCATATACGAAGATTTGTGAAAAACTACAGGTATGAATTTTCTTTTTTCTCGATATATATAACTATTTTAACGAACTAAAATTTTGATAATAGGTTAGCCCAAATACTATTAGTCTTGCACGTAAACATTCTAGACTATATGGTCCTGGCACTCCACCTCTTATCCAACCTAAAAGAACAAGTCAACGTATGTCAGAAATTAAAGAAAAAGAATTTTTGTTATTTTTTCAGGATAAAAACAACATAGCCAGAGTTCTTATAAAGTTGATTCTAAGACAGGACAACCAGTTGTATACCTTCAAGATCAAAAACAATCGTTATGGACAAAATTTGCAGAAACTTACCCAAATGGTATGCGTCGAACATCATTTATGGCACGACTGGCTGATTGTAGTCACATACATTATAGAGAGGATCTTGGAGGCCTTTGTATTACATGCAATGAATATGGTTACGAAATTTTTAGAAATCTTTTAGCATTAGCCCGACAAATTTATACCAATAAAGAACAATTAGTAAGTAATAATATGCAGGGTGAAACCTGAGTTGTGAAATAGTGAAACCTGCTATGATCATCATGTGAGAGTGAAATCTGCTTTTATATTATATAAAATGCAGATTTCACCCTAACCCTATCTACAAAACGGATTTCACTATTTTGTAACTCAAGTTTCATCCTGTTTTGTTATAATTCGATACAGATATTTAATTTGACTTGCTAAAGTAATATATAGGTTGGAACCGGTTTTAAATATTCGAGTTTATTACTCGAATATTTAAAAACTGGTTCCAACCTCTGGTAATATATTATTTTATTTATATTATAATACTAACTTGAAATAACTTATTTTTAATTACAGGATCCATTAATTTTACGTATTGAAAGATTGCAACGACAGCTAAGAAAAAATTTCGAAAAAGAGTTGATTAACGAAGCGAACGGAATTCTATTGCATAATAAATACATAAATCACTGTCTTCTGTATGCCTTTGGTGAATGTTCAACACAACATGAAAATAGATGCACCGAATGTGATGAATTTTTTGAATTTTTCGAGTTTTTTAAAACTATAATACCAAATGAATACTATGAAAAAGTGAATGAAATGTATGAAAAATTGAAATATTTTCTTGCTCATCATGCCCGTAAAGTATATCTTAACAACTAATTCAAAGCAACACTTTCCAGTCTTGATTGTAATGGAGCTATATTAATTGCTGATTATAAGATGAGAATATTACCAAAATCAGCAAAAGAAACTAAGCAAGAGTTCTTTGGTAAACGAGGATGGACACTTCACACGATACTGGTTTTTACTTTAGAAGAAAATGGTCAAGAAATGAATGTTAGTGCCTATGATCATTGGTCGACTGATACGAAACAAGATGCTTGGTTTACTGCATCCTGTTTTGAAACAGTTTTACTAACCTACCTAAGAAACCTGAATGGATAAAAATTATTTCTGACAACAGTTCACACTATCACAACAGTGAACTAATGATTATTATAGCATATTGGAATAGCTGGTATAATATAGAAGTTCGCGGATGGCTCTTTTTAGAACCTGGTGAAGCTAAGATGACCGTTGACTCGCATCATGCAGCTGCAAGTATATAACATTTCTATAAAATTCTATTAATAACAAAATATTAACTTACTAATTATTATTTTAGATTGCACACGCTATCAAGAGACATGTTCGTATTGGTCTAAATATTTCTGAGGGATCTGATATTGCCAAAGCGAGTCAAAATCTTTCTGGAACGTTTGTAGCGAACATTGAACTTAATAGAGAACCAAAAAAAATGTTTTAGAATTAGAAGAATCAATAGATTCAAATAGTAATGAATATACAAAAAAAATAAACTAAAATCACGTATTGGAACAATCAAAGGAATTTCCAAATTTTATTGGTGGGAATGGCCTGTGGAAGGCGAATATGCCGGATATATTATAGCACGTTCGTTACCTCATTTTGGACAATCAACATTTTTAACCCCTGCTGCATACTCTAAATTATGCAATGATGAAATTTCTCGGCCTACTCCAACTATATCTGAACATACGGAACCAACTTCAAAATGGATCATGCCTTTACCAATAAAAAATGGCTAATTTTTTTTTTTGTAAAAAAACTTTTATTTAAAAGATCGAATATTTTATAGATAGAAAAGAAATAGAACTATTAGATAATTTGGAAGGTAAAATAACTTTTTATTATTATATACGGTTTTTTTTTATCGATACGTTTAAAACCTGTAAAAATACCTTGAAATTAATACTTGTAAAATAAATAATTAAGATCACAAATATAACTGTACTTACTTTTCTTAACGAAATAATCTGCTAATAAAAATTTTAAATTTTTACTATATTGAGAATCTATGTAATTTACCTTGTCGAAAAAGTTTTATATAGACTGATTTTAACCCCATTATATCGAAATTTTAACCAGTATTCTCTATATTGAAAGTTTATTATAACGACAATAATTTGTGTCTAACAGCATAATGAATTGTTAATATAATAGATAATATGGAACAAACCTCTACAAATTTCTTCCAGCAAACAGGCAAGTAAAAAATAATTTACCTACATATTTAACTTCTATAAGATCTTATTCATTATAATATAATTTGAATGATAAAGAAAGGTATCTCGAGCAAGAATTTCCATTAAAAAGTGGATGGGCAATGAGAGAAAATCAGATCTTTAATCGGAAAGGCAAAGGCAAATGAATTTCTCCTGAAGTGCGATTAATGTTGCAACAGATATTTTTAAATGAAATTTTAAATCCAAAAGATAGAATGTTAGCTCAAGAGATGCATAATGCATTGCAAGAATTTGTGGATAACGGTGAACTAACTTCTGACAATTTACCTGAAGTTTCTACTATCAAGAACTGGATTAGCAATTTGCCAGTACATGGAAAGAACAATTAACTAAAACGGCTAAAACGGCACTATCACAGAGATTGAATGAGAGCAGAAAAAACTAATAATCAATAGTATGTTGATATTGGTCATAAATAAAAAATAATATCACTTAATAAGTGATTAATTTCTATCAAAAATGGTATTTTTTTACCTTTTATTTATGTCTACTTTAATATAAAAACTATAACAAAGAAATCGTTACAACATCTAATTTTATATGACAAAATCATGCCCACGTGGAGTATATATATGCTTCTATTAACCCTCTTAAACCAATCATCAAATCAACTATCTGTCATAATTGGTTAAGTCATTCGAGCCTATCTAATAATTTGCTATTTCTAAATGTTGAGTATAGTTATACGATAAAATAAAAAGCAAAAAAGCAAAAATCGGGTTCACATATTCACAACAATAACCAAGTCAAAATAAACCGTTCAGATTATTCGTATTTGCAAATTTTCAAATAATAACATTTTGATGCTTTATCCTTATTCGTACTTATATAATCCTGACAATAATTCTATACTAGTGTTTGTAGAAGTACAACCTTTTGCATATTAAACATCACTTAACTATCTCCAATTATATCGATCTATTAAAGTCAATAAAAAATATTATGTAAAATGTAAAGTTTATAAAGGTAAAACAGATGTACGTGTTATATATACTTACTAGAACACGAATAATAACTTGAAAAAATGCTTAGCTTGTTAAATTTTGCTCCTATTAATAGATGTCCTAGTACGTTATAAAAAGCAACTAACTTTACTAAACTCGAGATCTTTGCTAGCACTTCGGATAATTGTTTATATAGTTTCAAAAAGTTAGTTTGCTAGCAAAGATCCCGTATGTTTAAAAAAAATATTACTCTGTATATTTCTAAATCTTTTAAAATGCACCATTTCTAGGGGGCGAAATGCTACTTCATGTCAAAGATAAGTTTTACTATATACTAATAAATAAGGCTTGTAATTTTAATTTTCGAATAAGTATTATCAGGTTGCTTTAAGAATTGCATTAATTTGGAAATCACATGTTTTGATATGCATGCTTTACTTTAGGTAACAATTTGATATCTTTAATATACTTATATTGATTAGCATCACAAATTACTAATTGATCTACTATCTATTTTAGGTGGATTATCAATTAAATAACTTTTGATCTAGTGATCGGAATTGAAAGAACTTTTTTTTGTTAGATGCGCCTCAATGAGAGCTTTATTTTTAAAAAAAGTTTGTTCAAATTGGTTTATTGGATGCCAAAATAATTAGCAAAAACTGTTTTTTGCTTTCAAATTTTAGGGGTTTTGCTAAAAAAAAACAAGTATGATCTCTATACTAGATGTCTGGGCCCTATTTTGTTTAACAATTTGTGCTTAAATGTAGCAAAAACTTAATTTTTCAAACCCAAAAATAGTTTTTAAGATTTAATAATCAAAACTTTTACTAGTACAATGTTAAAAGTCATTAGAATTGTAGAATGTTGCAATGTATAGTTAAAACATATTACTGAATTAAGATAGCTTAGATTGTATTGTATGGAATTATTAAACAAACAAATATAATATGTTTAAATTAAGGATGAATCTATTTGTAATAGCCTGTTACATACTTATTTTAACAGCTTTATTTATAGCTCAAAATTTTACTATGATAACCCCTATTGCACTTCTAACAAAAAATGATCCTCTCGCAATTCTGTATTAATTTTAATTCTAATTCTAATTTTAACTCTACTTTAACATTAATATGGCCTTATTGGCTATTACAAATAGACTTTTTCTTAAATTAAATAATAAATAAATGTGACAGATTATAATAAAATCCAAATTAAAATGAAATGATAGTATAAAATCTCGAAAACTAAATTTTTTTTGGATATATTTTTTAGAGTTAGGGGTTTAGAGTTAGAGTTAGTTTTAAAAAAAATTATAATAAACAAATATTAATGAGTTTTAGAAGGCTAGCAGGTTAAGTATAAAATATAGATTTCATTTTAAATTATGATCTGCAACAATAAATATAAACAAAGTTGTTTAATTTATAATTTGTATAAATCAACATTTATAGTACATAATCATATATACTGATTTGAATCTTTTAGGAATATTTTTGAATAAGATCTACTAAATTTGTACCAATTAAATTATTTGTATTATAATTATATATAGACCACTTAATTATCAAATATAAATCAGATAAAATAATAGTAATTATAAAACTAATATTATTTGAAATTATATATTACTATATTAATTTGTTAAGAATTTGTTTTAGCAAAATTCAAAGAAATTAATGAAATTAACTTTGTAATAAGTAAAATATAATTAAATAGAATGTTAGCATGATTATTTTTGATAAATTATATATACTAAAAAAAATAAGTATTTAAATTACAATGTTAAATATAAAGCTATTATTTCTGCTTGCTATATTACAGTACATTATTCTTGAAACTTTTAAAACAGCAATTATTCAAAGGTAGAATTATATAGTATATTTATTAAATTGGCAAAGTTATATTTCAAATTTTGGTATAATATATGCATTGTAATTATATTTTGTTATTTTGAATATAATAAAAAAATAATATTGCTATATGATATTATCTAAAGCACTTTAATATAGAGCTTTAGTACAGATAAAACATTATATAGTATACCTTCTGTTTAGACTATTTGAAGTATATATAGAGCAAGAAATTATTTGCAACATTAAAAAAAATAGAGAAATTTCTAACAAACTAGCAAAAAAATTAAATTAATTATTGGAAATTGGATTAAACTTGTATGTATTATTCAAGTATTTTGAAACAATTTATTAGATAATAAGAATTATTTAGCAATATTTTTTTATTATTTTTGAAAATTCTTCTTACAAAAAATTTTAACAATTATTTAGCAATTTATATTTTTTTATTTATTAATAGATTTAAAACTATACTTAATACAAGTTTTAGTATTTAAACTTTATTTAAGCTTATTTCTTTAATAATCAAAAATAAAAGGATAAGTATTATTGCCAAAAAAAATACCTATCTGCGTATAATTAATTGGTCTATATATTATTTCGAGTATGCACATGCATGTTATTTTGAAACAAGAATTAAATTTGCACTCTTATCTATAATTAATAGTATTTATTTATAAGGGAATAGAAATTTGTCGCACCCGCGACATGTCGCACCCCTGATTCGGCCAATCAAATCGCACAATTTTGAAAGCAAAAAATTTTATTTTTTAAAAATTCAAAATTTTACTAGTAAAATGTAAAAATAAATAAGCGATATCAAAGCATATAATGTAAAATTTTATTCTGAACAACATTTTCTAAGTCATAAAGATAGATTATCTTAGTAAAAAAAAACGTTTTATAAGAAACATCAGAAATTTCGAACGTTAGCACATATAAAACTTTTTTTTTACTAATATAAATCTATCTTTACGTTTAAGAATTATATGTAAAATTTTATGCTAAACAACTTTTTCTAAGTTAAAAAGGTAGATTGTTTTAGTAAAAAAAATGTTTTATATGTGCTAACTTTGGAAATTTTTGATTTTTCTTATAAAACGTTTTTTTTTACTAAGATAATCTATCTTTGTGACTTAGAAAAAGTTGTTCAAAATAAAATTTTACGTTATATAGTATGCTATTTTATATAAAATTTACACTTTATTATGTAAAATTTTTAATTTTTTAAAAAAATTTTTTTTTGCCTATAAAATCGTGCGATTTGATTGGCCGAACCAGGGGGTGCGACATGTCGCGGGTGCGACAAATTTATTTTCCCTATTTATAATATGAATAAAAAAGTACTCCAGAATTGAATTTGATATTTTATCTTTTTTTATTTATTTATAGAGATGTATTTTAATTTAGAATGCACATGAGCATTAATTTGAAGCTATATACTATTTTAGGAGTATCTGATTTTTGAATTAATGCTCTTGAGCATTATTTCATACTTATATTATCGCTCTTTTCAATTTTGTTGAATTAATAATTTTGAGTCCTATAAGTCCTATTATTACAATACAGCAATATGGTAGTCACTTCAATTTCTTTGACTTTTCATATTCATGATACTAATTTTAATTAATTATTTATTTCCTTTTATTAATAAGTAACACAATATAATGAATATAAAGTAATATCTATTTGTATTTACTGACCTACAGATTAAAAAAAATTCCAAAAATCACTAGTCCAACTATTATATTTTTATTTTATACAGATTATTATTATTCATATTTTAAACCATTTTTTCAAAACTTTTATTTATATAATAGATTTGATAACTATATTTTTGATTTTTGATTCTAAATACTAAATACAGCTCATTCTCATTTTAGTACAAATTCAACATATTAAAGAATTTTAAATTACAGAATTATTAAACTTCAATTTAATATGGCAAGGCATATATTATTTTCTTAATACAATTTATTTATGTTATATGACATGTGGTACTTCTACTTATATAGCAAAATGTGCTATATACTATAGTAATTGTGCTAAGAATAGCTACCCCTCAAGATTTTAAATATTCTTAGCTTTACTCTTAACCCTCCTTTAAACTATATAAAAAAATTTTTCAAAATCTGTATGTTTATATATAAAATTATACAAAGACTCAAATATCTTGTGATACAGTAGTTTGATTTAGATAATTTTAGTATTATTCAATTCATCTCTTTGAGATGAATCCAATAATACCAAAATTATATCATTTGGATCACTAGATCACAAGATATTTACAAAAAAATATTGGTTATATAGTAATTTTATAAGAAAAGATATGACTAATAGTATTTTGCCAATAACTCCTGAACCAGAATCCAAATGAAATGAAATTGGTACTATTTGACTCCTCTTACCAAGATGAATCGAATAGTACCAAAATCATTTAATTGGACTACTTGATTAGAATTTAACCAAATTTTTATAAAAAAAATTATGCTATCTTTTTAATTTCCCACTTATTGGAAAAAATATTAACCTCTTCTGATATAACATTATTTATTGATACCTCATATAACTATAGCAAATACATAATAATAAATAAATAATATAGCTAACTAACAATATATTAGTATATTTTAATAATAATAATATCCCTAACAAAAGCAATAATAATTAAAAATCAATTTTTTTTAAATGTACAATTTACTAAAAATACAGTTAATTTTTTTTATTCCAAGCTGCTAGGACTGCTAATTTTTACTATATAAAAATTTGAAAACGTTCAGTTCTTACAAAGTTATATAGCTAATCCAAATTTTATAATATAATTTACAGAGATTTTGTTCAGTTTATAGAGAATTTAATAGTAGATTAAAAAAAGAAAACTATAATAATTCCTATTTAATTAATTCTTATTTTTCTCTATATCATTTCCAAAGCTCTATCTATATATAGCTATTGCCAAAATTTATTACAGTCTTTTTATATTAAATTAGTATAAAAAAACCTATTATTATTAAAGTTTAACTACTGTTTAACTAAATATATAGTAAAGAATCTTTTTATTAATAATATGCAAAATATAGTTTAGTATGCAATTTTTTAAAATAAGCAATCTTTTTCAAAATAAATATTTTTTTTGAATTTCTTTTTCATATAAAGTTGTACCTAACTTTGGAATATAATAAAATTCTTATTAGCTATTTTATAAAAAAAATAAATCTATAATTTTATTATAATACAACAATAATATGTTCATTTTACTACTGTAATATTTTAAGGGTTTTACTAAAGCACACCACTGGCGTTCAACGCCAGTGTCGAAAATTAGATTGGAACATCATCGGAAAGTAGGTCAGAAAATCATGTGTTATAATTTGGTATAATGTAACACGATCAGAAAAATTCAAACCAAACGTCTCAAAATGTTTCTTTTGTCAAAAAAAGCTTATTTCTCAAAAGTTTGCATAAGAAAAACTTTTTTTTAGTTAAAAAAAGTGGTTTCTTGAGCAATTTTACTATATAACAACCTAAATTGAACCCTAACTAAGCACTCACCCTACCCTAACCTAATATAAACAGACTTGAAAGAATTTTGGTACTAATCACATGGGGGTGAATTTTTAATGGTGATACTAGGGTGGATATCTAATTTCCGATACTGGCGTTGAACACTAGTGGTGTGATTTAGTAAAACTGTATTTTAAAATAAAGCATATTAATTATAAATTTCTTATTTTTGGATCAAAATAATTTATTGTATATTTTGTTTTATAACTATAACTAATAAAAAAAATTTTTACTAATATATTTCTATTATATTCTTTTAAATAATCCTTGTCTTCTTTTCTTATATTAAATAAATGCAACTTTTCTTTTTTTTTACCAATTATTTTTATATAATATTAAAACTCACTGCATTAATATGATGCATTTACTAGTTTATATAAGTAGTTACATATATGCTGTGCATCAAATTAAAACTTGCGTCAGATTGAATCTGACGCACGTCAGATGACTATCAGTTAACCAGCATTAAATGATTAGCAACAACTGACCTAAACTAACCTCTAACTTTACTATAATTTTATCCTAACTCTAATCTAATTTAGGCCTAGTCTAATCTAATGCAAGAATCGATCTGATGCACGACATATATATATGAACAACTTAAATTGTACAAAGACAAATATATATAAATTACATACAAGAATAGAAGCTCAGACTAGTTTATCTGCGACCTAAACCTACTAGAGTAGTCAAGGATTCATCTAGGTTTGGATAGTTAAAATGTTGTTAGTTGGGGTACTATATTTGATCCATGTTGTGCACCAAATACTAATCTTACGATGAGCTTGGCCTAGTGGAGGGCAGTTGTTAAAGTTAGAATGTAGTTAATCAGAAAGACCACAGAGGCAACCATATGTATAGAATTTACGAATTTAGAATTAATTTAAATTCTTTTATTATATAGATTTAAATAGAATTTTTGTTGTAGCTTATATAATAAATAATTATAAAAATTTTAGTAAATAGTTGGACATATTAGACCTGGACTATGTCCAAGCATATATCCAATGTCTAGTTCGGTCCAATCATGATGGACATATGTCCAATGCCAACACTGCCCTAAACTAACAAAAACTAAACTTTATTAATACAAAGATAATCTACAAGTGATATTATTACATGTGTTATATATAAATTTTTTTAATTTTAAATTAAGATATCTTGACAACTTTTAACCAATCTTGATAAATTTTTTTTTTATTTTAATCATATAATTGTCTAGAATTAAAATAAAAAAATTATTAGATTAAATAAGATAGTTAATAAAAGATTTAAGCTTAAAGTTTTACTTAGAAAAAATTTGTTTTTTTATTGACTCATCTCCAAATATAATTTAATAAAAATTTAATCAAATTTTGTTTTATAAATTTTTAGAATTAATTTAAAAGGGAAAATAAATTTGTCGCACCCGCAACATGTCGCACCCCTGCTTCGACCAATAAAATCGCACAATTTTATAGGCAAAAAATTTTATTTTCTAAAAATTTAAAATTTTACTTAATAAAGTATAAAATATATATAAAATAACATGCCATATAACGTAAAATTTTATTCTGAACAACTTTTTCTAAGTCGTAAAGATAGGTTGTCTTAGTATAAAAAAACAGTTTATAAGAAAAATCAAAATTTCCCAAAGTTAGCACATATAAAACTTTTTTTTTTACTAAACGTATCTACTTTTTAACTTAGAAAGAAATTGTTTAGCGTAAAATTTTACATGTAATACTTGAATGTAAATATAGATTATATTAGTATAAAAAAAAGTTTTATATGTACTAACGATCGAAATTTTTGATTTTTCTTATAAATCAGTATTTTTTTACTAAGACAATCTAGCTTTATGACTTAGAAAATGTTGTTCACAATAAAATTTTACATTATATGCTTTGATATCGCTTATTTATTTTTACATTTTACTAGTAAAATTTTTAATTTTTAAAACTTAAAATTTTTTGTCTACAAAATCGTGCGATTTAATTGGTTGGAATCAGGGGTGCGACAAATTTCTATTCCCAATTTAAAAAAATTATTAAATTTAATTAATTTTTGATTAAATTTTTTTTGTTTAAAGTTTTAAAAAGTTTATATAAAAAAATATAGTACAGTTTTACTAATTTACTTCTAAATAATTAAAATTAAATTGGTCTGGTTTTAAAATTTTTGGGGTTTTATTTTTTTGGTAGCTTTTTTTTTTTAATTAAAGTGCCCGTCTTGGGATCTAGGAATTTATTCAAGATATTAGGACCATCGGCATCCTCTAAGGGGAATACTGGCATTTGTTACATAGACGAGAATACAACTAGCCACACCTGCAACTTTTGGTTGCCTATTTAAATAGCCACCTGTAGGTTCTACACTAGCTGCTATACCTGCAACCTACATATTAGCATTGCCTATTTAAACCCTCTGATCTGTGTCCTCCTGCCAACCCATCCTGTATTACCGGAACAGACCCGTTATATAAGTCAGTCAGCAAGTTCCGGATACTTATCCATTGTCATAAGGACCCAGCCAGGTATTCCTGGTCCTGTTATCCTCGACAAGAGACTTGATAGAGCGGTACCTGTTCCCATACCAGGTATTCGCCTACACTTTCGGTAATTACCGCTATGACTGAGGCCAACACTTGCAAAACAGGGTTACTCCTGTCCTCTTACCAATACCTACTTCTGCCTTTGTAAAGTTCACTGACCACAATATCCTTCCTCTTTCCCTACTCGGATCCTTTTTCCCAGTATTCCAAACTACCAATCCAGTTGGCCCGGAAGGATCAGTCTGCCAGGCTTTAGGTGCCTATGGTCTCCCTTTCCTTGGTTCATGATTTTGTAACACATGCCCTTTTCCTCCGGTACGACTCCGGCGGCCAGGTTGGTGTGCCCCTTTTGCCATAGAGGCTCTTGCTCGTTCAGTTTACCAGTTAGTCACCTTCCGGTGCTGGTTCAGATACCGTCGAAAGTCAGTTACTTCTTTACTCAGAACTTGCCAAGCTTGTTTCTGCCCCCGCTATGTTCCCAGGGTTTCCTTTTTCGCCTTTTTTTTCCTTGTTTCACGTTATACAAGTCAGTTGGCTCCAAATGGTGCTTTCTTTTCCCTCGTGTAATGTTACCATTACCCAAGTCAGTCCGCATAGCCAAATGTTCCTGTCTTTCTTTTGTGTAACATTTCCCAAGTCAGTTAGCTCCCATTAATTGGTGTGACCCGGGTTACAGATCCTTTGATCCAACTTGGTGCGAGAATTATACGGTCACACTATAATGCAGATAATGTAAATTTTAATAGTGAATCGTCCCCTGTGAGATTTGAACTTGGAACTTTCTAATTACATGAGCTTGGGGGTGACAACAAACTAACTACACTATGTCGCCACACCCATATTTTTTTGGTAGTTTACTATTGCTTAATTTGTATAAATATATATATTAAATACTACAATACAAAATTTAACTATTTCTAAAATTTAAGCTTAATATTATTGGTTATTTTTATAGTACCTAAATATAACTTATTATACTAATTTACAACTAAGTTAGTATTAGATATTGTTTTGCCTATAAACTAAACCAAAAAAAATTTTTATCCTTTTGAACCTAATTGTTAATAGCATTAGGTTATAATTTTTTTTTAGTAATAATTTTTTTGTTATTTTTCTTTTTAATTGCTTGTTTTATTTTTGTTTTGAAGTTTTTTAAAAGTTTATTTTTTGTTTTTTTTGCTTGCTAAAGAGATTTCACTAGCTTGCTTTTCTTTTACTATTTCTTGTAATACCTTTTTTTGTTTTTATATAATTATAGTTCTATATCAGAAGTTTTAAATAAAATCAAAAAAGTTGTTTTAAACAATATGTATTAATATTTTAAGAACCTGCAATTCTTTTTAAACTAGGTTAATGTATAGTATTGTGAGGCCAGAGCGAAAATATTCTAAAATTTAAATTTTTAAATAAACTAATTATTTTAATATAATATATATATTTAATAATACAGTATATAGTTTATTTTGTATATAGAAAGAATTTGTTATATTAAAAGGCATCGGGTTGGGTTGGTTAAACAATTAGAACTAATGTGCAGTGCAACTTAAAATTTAATACAAAACTTACAATCACAAGTTCTTTATTTTTAAAGGATTGAAACTAAAGTATTATTCAAATATATAACAAAAAAATTATTAAATATGTAATATTGTTAAAAATGTATCATTGACTAATTAAATTAAAAAGTTTAAAATTTTAAATAAAATTGGGCAATATAATCGCAATTTAATTGTCAGTTTTTTTTACCAGTATTGTACAACTTGAAATATCTTTGAAGTGATGATAAAAAATTATCGTTTAAAGTTAAAAGATCTTCTATTAAAAGAATTTAAAAATTAAAAAATTATGAATTAAAAAATAAAATATTAAGATCACAAATTAGCTAAAATAGGTATTGCGCGTAGTCGGAATATCAAAGTAGCTACGTAATATGATAAAAATATTAGCTAAAATAGGTATTGCGCGTAGTCGGAATATCAAAGTAGCTACGTAATATGATAAAAATAAAAACTCATCAAATATGTTACTTATATTTGGCCTAAGCAAAAAAAAAATTTAAGAATAAGATTAGTGCATGAAAATTGGTAAAAAAAATTTGGCACATATTTGGTATACAGTAGTATTGTCTTATGTGAGAGTATAGTAACAGATATCATATTACAAAGCTATATTTGTATTTCCAATTATGCTTCTTTACCAAGGATCATAATTAAATGTATCAACCGAGTAATTCTTCTTCTATCATAACTGTAACGTACGATCTTATTTTTGCTTAAAGTTTTGGCATTGATCATGTAGTTGCTAAGAAATGATAATTTTTATATTAAAGATGATTTAATGCAATATAAAAATTACAAATTAAAATCTACAAACCTTTATCTCTTCATTTGATTCTATATTGAGAGAATCTGATTTCTGTTCTTCACTAGACAACATTTCGTCAAAAACTTTAAAATATTCCTTGGCAATTCTCACGTAATCATCCAAGTCATCTAAATGAATATTAATTCCTATTTCTGTAATTTGGAATCGGCGCTGGCAAGGGATGTAGTTTAGTATCAAAATCTGGTATTACAAAGCTAGAATCAATGTTTTCTAAACCATTTTGAGCTATTTTAGTATTTCTAACACATGTGTGATAGAATATCTTAGAAAAGTTCAGCTGCTTTTGTATCATTTGGCTTTTTTTTTTAAAGACAATAGAATGAATTAAAGTTAATTTTTTTTAAAAAAAAGGAATTATTCCAATTTAATAAAATTTAACACTAACTTGAACCTTAATATCCAGAATACGGACTATAATTCATTTTTATAGACACCGCTAAGGTCATGACACCTGCAATATCAATACTCGGATTAGATATAAGGTCTAAATGGACTAATGATTTAGTCTCTGGAAAGTATTCTGCAAGAGCAATAGCGTCTTTAAAATTTTGAAGTTGAAAGTTATTAGTATATAGGATGGAAATTAAGCAAACATTTTTTAAATAGGGTAACAACCTTCAGTCAATAATTGTGTATTCGATAGAAATAAGTTTTTTAACATGGTATTTAATGATAAAGCATTTCGAAGAGAGGTTATCTGCAATGAATAAAAATAAAAAATGAGTTTATAAATTTAAACAAAATCGAATTATTACTTATTGGTCTTTCCCCAGTCCATATAATAATTTAATAGGGGTTTACTATTTTTGTCTATTGTTTTTTTTTATCAGAGATTTTTTTTTAATTCAAACCTTGTGATACACGTGCAGGTGAACAAAAATTTTCAATTGTGGTTATGATCTAATTTATGTAACTGATATAAAGAAACATCAAAAAAGTAATTTTTTTAGATCAAACTGCATCAAAAACGTAACTTTTATATCACTATGCGTAAATACTAAATGTCTGTCGCTATGCTCTGGCCAATAAGTTTAGTTTGTCTTAAATATTGTCTATAATGTTTTAAATAATAAAGGGAGCACCAAAAATCATCTGATTTCCATTTACTATACCCCCTACCCCCTTCCTCTACCTAACTGGTTTAATAGCCAATCAAATTTCGCGTATATTAAATTATTATTAAAAATATTTATAAACTTTAATAGTTAATAACTTTTAATCTACTGGTCCAATTTAGATGATTTAACTACCAAAATGATCCTCTCAAAGAGAGAATTCTAACAAGACCAAAATCTCAAAAATCCAATTACTGGATCATAAGATCGATATAGATTTGCATATTATTACTATATAGTATTTATTAAATAAAATACTATATAGTAATAATATTTAAATCTATATCGATTTTATGATCCTGTGATTGGATTTTTGTGACTTTGGACTTGTTAGAATCCTCTCTTTGAGAGAATTATTTTGGTAGTTAAATCATCTAAATTGGACCAGTAGATCAAAGTTATTTACTATTAAATATTATATAGAATATAATAAATAATTTTTGATCCACTGGTCCAAATTGAATAATTTAACTACTCAAATGATCCTCTCAAAGAGAGGATTCTAACAAGCTCAAAATCACATAAATCTAATCACAGAATCATAAGATCAATATAGATTTGTACATTATTACTATATGGACAGCCGTCAATAGAAATTAAGCAAATCAATATTTGAAAAAAAATTAATTCCTTAACTTTCACAGTCCATATCTCAATGAATTTTAAAGCTATCTTAATGATTTAATATTCAAAAGAAAGCTTATGATCTAAGCTTTTTTTTTAATATTAAATCATTTAAGATGGCTTTAAAATTCATTGAGATATAAGCTATGAAAGTTAAAGAATTAATTTTTTTTCAAATATTGATTTGCCTGATTTCTATTGACAGCTGCCCATATATATAGTATTTATTAAATAAATACTATGTAGTAATAATGCACAAATCTATATCGATCTTATGATCTTGTGATTAAATTTTTGTAATTTTGGGTTTGTTAGAATTCTCTCTTTGAAAGGATCATTTTGGTGGTTAAATCATCCAAATTGGACCAGTGGATCAAAAGTTATTAACTGGGGGGACATCAATAGAAAAGGAACAAAATTTTTCTAAGTAAAAGTTTTTGCAATTTTAAGTTAAAATAATTTAACAACTACTTAACCAAATTTAATAAATTTTTTTTTATTTTAATTTTATATAGTTATAGAATTAAAACAAAAAAAAAATTTATTAAATTTAATATAGTAGTTGTTAAGATATTTTAATTTAAAAATTAAAAAAAAGTTACTAAAAATGATTTGTCCCTTTTCTATTGATGTCCCTCCAACTAATAAAATTTTTATATATAGTATTTTTAAATATATATTATATAAATAACATATTGTCTGGGGTGTGGCGACTTAGAGAAGTTGGTAAGTTGTCACCCCCAAGTGGCAGGTTTAGGGTTCAAATCCTACTGACGACGCTTTGAAAAAATAGACCTGTGTTCCGGTAACTGTTTTCTGTTGATCAGTTGGGTACATTACCTGTAGTCCTTGGTTACCATCTCGAATGGAAGCTTTCAGGCGAAATTGTGTCTCATGATACAAACAAATCCAAGGAACCGGGGAAACAGAAACCCATTTGGCAAGACTTGAGTAAGGAAATAGCAAAGATCTTTGACGGTGCTACTAAAGCCGGAATATTGGACCAGAGCCGAAGTACCGGATGTCGACCTCAGTAACAAGGTCTACCAACCTGGCTGCCGGATCAGGTACCGGAGGAAAAGGACCTATGTTATAGAAGTAGGTACCAGGGGGAGATAAACCATGATGGCACCTAATGCCAGGTAGATTAACCCTTCCGGGCCAACTGGATTGGAAGTCTGGGAAAACCGGTGAAAGACCAGTAGGAAAGTGATAGTGGATACTGGGTTGGAGCGAATCTTACAAGGGCAGAAGTAGGTATTGGTAAGAGAACAGGGGTAACCCTGTCTCGCAAGTGTTGGGCTCAGTCATAGCGATAAGTACCGAAGTGTAGGTGAATACCTGATATGGAACAAGTACCGCTCTACCAAGTTTCCCTTTAAGGATAACAGGACGAGGAATATCCGGCTGGGTCCTAAGGCAACGGATAAGTATCCAAAACTGGCTAACTGACTTATGTAACGGGCCTGTTCTGGTGATACAAGATGGGTTGGCAGGCGGAACATGGATCAGAGAGTTTAAATAGGCAATTCCCGTAGTTGGGTTGCAGGTATGGCAGCTAGTGTGGAACCCTTGGGCGGACCACTTAAATTAGACACCAAAAGTGTACGTGTGGCTAGATGTATCCTCGTCTATGTAACAAATGCCGGTATTTCCCTAGAGGATATCGACGGCCCTAATATCTTGAATAAAATTCCTAAGTCCCAAGACGGGCACTTTAATTAAAAAATAAATAAATAAATAAATAACATATTCTATTAGCCAATTAGAATAAAGGATATATAGTAACCTGACTAGGCCAGAGACCTCCTCCCCCCTAAAAAATTAGCTGATTTCTGGCGCCTCCCTAAGGGAAGCACTATTTATCATCTGATTTTTTGCTACTAAGAGGCTACCCCTCCCCCACCTAATCGTCAAATACCACAATTTGATTAGCAAAAATTATTAAAATTTTTAAAAATTTTTACTCTTTAATATTAAAAAATTTCAAACCAGTGATTCATTTTGGATAGTTTTACTATCAAAATGTTCATCTCAATAAGAAAATTCCAACAAGCCTAAAATCATCAAAATCTAATCACAAGATCCCAAGATCATTATAGATTTGTCTGTTTAAATTATATTATTTTTGTATATAGTATATTAAAAATTATTATTAAAAATTTTATAAACTTTAATATTAAATAACTCTTGAACTAGTAATCCATTTTGGATGAATTTACTACCAAAATGCCCATCTTAATAAGATGATTCTAATGAACCTAGAATCGTTAAATTCTGATCACGGGATCCAGAGATCATTATAGATTTGTATTATTTTTAATAGATTATATTAAAATAACACAAATCTATAATGATCTCTGGATCCCATAATCAGAATTTAATAATTTTAGGTTTATTAGAATCATCTCATTTAGACGAGCATTTTGGTAGTAAAAGTATCTAAAAAGGATTACTGCTTCAAGAGTTATTTAATATTAAAGTTTATAAGATCTTTAATAATAAAATGTGAAAATAATATAATTAAAGCAGACAATTCTATAACAATCTTGGGATCCTGTAATTGGATTTTGACAATTTTAGGCTCGTCGGAATTGTTTTATTGAAACGAACATTTTGGTAGTAAAACTATCTAAAACGGATCACTAGTTCAAAAGTTAGTTAATGTTAAAAGTTTAAAAATTTTTACAAATTTTAATAATTTTAGCTAATCAAAAGTTATTTACTATTAAGACCTGACAATTTTTTGACTCTTCCTTCTACTCTAAAAATCAGATAATAAATAGCACTCCACTAAGTCTCTTAATAATATTAATATGTATTTGTTTTTTTTTAGCTAAAAAGCCAAAAATAATATCTTTAATTTTTTTTGATTAGTAATAACCTGTCTTCTTTTTAGTAATAATCTGTTTTTTTAGTAATAACTTGTTTTTTTAGTAATAATTTATCTTTTCTTAAAAGTTTAAACTATACAAAATTTATCACAACTTCTTTAATATTGCTTTAGCAAAATTTATATACTAGATATACTATAAGATAGTTCTAGGTTTATTTTGTTCTAATAAACAAATAATGCATTTTGTATTAAATAAATATCTAGTTTTTGCTAGTTTAGGAAAGGGCCAGAAATCAGCTGATTCTCTAGGAGAGGGGTCAAAAAAAGTGAAAATTTAATATAAAGACTTGAATAAAAAAAGGGGAATCAAAATTTTGGTCAAAATCAAATTAGCTGATTTCTGATAGCACCTTTAGCTTTTTGAAAATTATAAGTTTTTTAGCTAAGTATTTTATTTGTATTAATAATCTTTTGTTTTTTAATATTTTTCATAAAACTATCTAGTTAAAATATAAATTGTTTGTTTTTTGCTTTAATACCAAAATAGTTTTAAAGATTCTCTAGTCTGCTATATTTTACAAATCAAAAAACTTTTTTAAAAAAACTTTTAAAAGCTTTTTAATTAGAATATTCTTCTAATAAGATAGAAAAGCAAAACTTGTATTGGCTGTTTTATATATTCTGGTAGTTTAATTAAATAAATTAAAGTTAGTATATAGTACTAATTTTTCTATTAACTATAGTATAGGACATTTAGAGATAGAAATATCATATTTTGAAATTTAAATTTTAATAATTTTAAAATTATTCAAATGATTAATTTTTGATATTTTATAATTTCCTAAATTTTGATTAGTTGTATTTTTTGTAATTTGATTAGTTACTTAAAAAAAAGATATATGACTAAAAAATAATTATATTATATAAACTTATATTATTACAACTTAAATTACAAGTCAATTTTTATTGTTAAAATATATTTTAAATTATTGTTTTGCAATTATAAACACCTATTCTTTATACCAATAAAAAAATTTTTTATATGTTATCATTTATATAAAAACACAAAATTTTAAACTCTAATAACTTGATAACAAATAATTTTAAAAAAATTAAGGTTGCTATTTTGTAGTAAATTGATTTAGTTTTAAGGGTACATTTATTTATCACCTCGCGATGTGTCACCCTCCTCACATGATCGACCAATAAAAATTCAAGATCAGGTATAACGTAGCACAAGAAGAAAGTTCAAAACAAATGTTCGTTTTGACAAAAATCACCTATAACCCAAAATTTCGCATATGAAACTATCTTTTGTACTTTAACAAAAAAAATTTCTTGCAATATTTTACTATATACTACTCTCTTCACACATATCCTAACCCTACCTAACTCTAACCCTAACTATACGAAATCATTCAGTTTATTTTGGTTGTTTTGATTAACATTACAAAGCAACAATGTTGCATATGCGATATATAAATTATCTCTAGTTTTAAAATAGTGGTTTTCTTTTTTTTGTATTTTTTTTGTATTATAAGATAAAAAGGTGTAATTTGGCGAAGTTAATATAACTAATATAAAAACTTTTTATTTTAATATTAAAAAAAGTTTTATTTTTTGTATTAAACTTTATATATGATTTAGAATTATTTTATATAAAAAATTAGTAATATAACATCTTGTTTTAAAGTGATATTAAATA
The DNA here is from genome assembly GCA_003550325.1 of Gigaspora rosea. Taxonomy (NCBI): domain Eukaryota; kingdom Fungi; phylum Glomeromycota; class Glomeromycetes; order Diversisporales; family Gigasporaceae; genus Gigaspora; species Gigaspora rosea. The sequence goes on along the minus strand of QKWP01000712.1, from coordinate 36,188 downwards.
AATTATACATTATATTAAAAAGCTTAAATTTTAGAGAATAGGAGTAATTTGGCGAATTGATAGTATCTTGTGTGATCTAGTGGTCAGAATTGAATAATTTTTATACCATTCGATTCATTTCATGAGATGAATCAAATAACATAAAGTTTGTCTGATCCTGATCACTGGATCAAAAATATCATCAATTATGTATTGCACAAAAGTAATCCTTAAGAGGAATTTGGCGAAGTATAAATATAACAAATAATTAAAAATATCTTGTGATACAGTGGTCAGAACCAGGCGAGCTTGGTACCATTTGATTTATCTCATCGATACAAATTGAATGATATAAAAACTATTTGATTCTAATTATTAGATCATAAAATATCAAAATTCGCTAAATTACATCTCTTTGCTAAATTACCCCTTTTATCTTAAGTTATTAGCTTTTAATTAGCTATTTTATTGTCATTTTTAAGTGTTCTGCACTGTAGCAATTAAAAAAATATAAATATATTTTTTTATATTAAAGTTTTAGCTATGGGTGTTAGGTTTTTTTATTTAAGCCTGTGGATTAAGAGGTCCTCTTTGGCATTCTGACATCTGTTATATAAATGAGGATACAACTAGCTACATGTACAACTTTTGTTTGTCTAACTTAAATAGTTTATTTGAAGGTTCTATGCTAGCTGCCATACCTGCAACTAGTGATACAAATCAATGAAAATTTTTCAATCAATTAGTTAATAAATTATTTTATCCAACTAATCAATTAATTGATTTTATTTAACTAATTGATTAGTTGGCCAATCGATTAATTGACTAATCAATTAGTTGACTAATTGATTAGTTGACTAATCGATTAGTTGATTAATCGATTGACCAACTAATTAATTAGTTAAATAAATAATAAACAAAATTTAGTAAAATACATATAAGGTAGCAACTAAAACAGCTAAGCCGATGATTAGATGATTAAATGACCAATTGTCTAGTTGATTAATTGACCAATCGACTAGTTAATTAATTGATTAGTTGGTCAATCGACTAATCGATTAGTCAACTAATTAATTAATTGACTAAGTTGTGTCTGTAAAATTCAAATCGATTAGTTGTTAACTTTACAACTAATCAATTGATTTGATTTTTGATTCGTATCACTATCTGCAACCCAACTAGAAAATTGCCTATTTAAACCTTCTGGTCTCTTAGTATTCTAACCTGGGTAAGTATTATCTGGGTCACCTGCCCGCCCACGGGTGACCCATGTTGAATTATAGCCCACCCGGGTGGTCAACCTCTGGATCACCTGTGGGTCAACCCATAGGTCACTCATATAGATGACCTGTATGAGTTGGTTATAATTAGGGATGTTATCCTGCTTGCTGAAACTCAGTCGACCCTGCTTGGAACTGAACACAAGTTTTTGCAATCACATGATTTTTATTAGGGTTGTTAATGGAGTACTCTAGTCGATAATAAAACATATAACCCACTCCGGAGCACTCCAGAAGTGGGTTATATGTTTTATTAATGTCTGGAGTACTCCATTAACAACCCTAATTTTTATTATTAAATCATGCTCCAAATGAGTTTGATAGATTGGTTGAGCAATATTAATTTAAATTATCATTATGACGAATAAATAATTTAATATGGTGTGATATGACAAACAAAAATTAATTTTTTTTTGTCTTTTTTTTTTTTTTAATTTAATGTGTCATGATATGATGAATAAAAAAATTCTATTTAGACTGCCCACCTGCAGGTGACCCGTAGCAAATTTTTTTTTTAAAAAAAAAATTAGACTGCCCACTCACGAGTGACCTATGGCAAATTTTTTTTATTTTTTTTTATTTTTTTTAAAATTAGACTGCTACCTGTGGGTGACCTGTAGCTAAGTTTTTTTTTTTTTTTAGAATTAGACTGTACACTTATAGATGACCCATAGCAAAATTTTTTCTATTACCTAGTAATCACTCGGGTGACCCACTTACAGGTGACCTGTAGCTGAATTTTTTTTATTACCTAGTGTTCACCCGGGTGACTCATACGCAGATAACCCAGGTTGGAATTTTTATGATAGGTCAGAACACTATGGTCCTTGTTTCTCTTGCCAATCCTATTTGTATTACCAGTATAGTTCTCCGATACATTAGTTAGTTAAGGTTAGTTCTGGATACTAACAATATTCTCTTAGGACTAATTTATTCTTGTAAGATACTTGATAAAGCATTCCCTGTCCCATATGTATTACCTATACTTCGATAATTTACATATTTACTAAGGCTTATACTTACAGTCAGAATACTCTTGAACTACTACTATTATTTACTTCTACTTTTATAAGGTTCACTCTAATCCTGGTATCTACTATTAGGGTTCCTACAAACCCGGATCAAATCAAACTTTAGATCAGATTTGGGTTTGATTTGATTTGAAATTAAACCCAAACCCAAACTATGATTAAAAAAAATATTTGAGTTTGATTTGAAGCAAACTTTTTAGTTAAATTTGAGTTTGGTTTGAATTTGAGTTTGAAGTTTGCAAACTAGTTTGAGTTTGAATAATATAAATATATTTTTATATTTTAATTAATAATCTGCTAGTCAACTAGAGAGTGATTATATGAAAATCACTATAGGCGAAATGTGGCAGGCTTCTATCTAAAACTTTTTCTTACTAAGTTAATGATACATACCCACTAATTGAAAATTGTAGAGCTCGTTGAGATGCATCTAATGATGGTTAGACCATCCAAATCGGCCCAGTAGATGGCGAGATATCGTTAAAAAACGATTGGCCGACTATATAAAATCTCTATATAAACAAATATTGTTTACATAGAGATTTTATATAGTCGGCCAATCGTTTTTTAATGATGTCTCGCCATCCACTAAGCCGATTTGGATGATTTAACTATCGTAAGGTGCGTCTCGATGAGCTCTAGAACTTTCAATTAGTAGATAAGTATCGTTAACTTAGTAAGAAAAAAAGTTTTAGATGGAAGAACGCCACATTTCGCCTATAGTGATTTTCATATGTAATCTGCATCTTTGAGTTTTATATAGTCGGCTAATCATTTTTTGACAATATCTTGCCATCTACTAGGCCGATTTGGATGCTCTAACCACTGTTAGATGCGTCGCGATGAGCTCTACAAGTTTCAATTAGTGGACATGTATCGTTAACTTAGTAAGAAAAAAGTTTTAGATAGAAGAACGTCACATTTCGCCTATAGTGATTTTCATATGTAATCTGACTAAGTTTTATATAGTCAGGCAATCGTTTTTTGATGATATCTCGCCATCCACCAGGCAGATTTAGATGATCTAACCACTGTTAGATGCGTCTCAACAAGCTCTACAACTTTCAATTAGTAGACATGTATCATTAACTTAGTAAGAAAAAAAGTTTTAAATGGAAACACATCACATTGCGCCTATGATCACTTTTCAGTTAACAGGCTGATTATCATTTAAAATATAAAAATATATATATGTCATTCAAACTCAAACTAGTTTGCAAACTTCAAATCAAACTCAAATCAAACTTAGTATAGTATTTGGGTTTGGTTTGAATTTGATTATTTTTTATTTGAATTTGGGTTTGATCTCAAACTTTATAAAATTTATAGTTTGAGTTTGGTTTGATTTGGGGTTTGATCAAACTCAAATCAAACCCGGATCAAACTTCGGAACCCTATCTACTATTACCTTTTTACTAGTTTTTCTCTAATATATTCCATACTTCCAATCCAGTTGGCTTGAAAAGAACGATCTTTCAGCATTAGGTACTATTATTATTTTCCTTTACTTGGTTTTACTTTTGAAACATAAATCCTTTTTTTCTAGTACAACTCTTATGGCCAGGTTGGTGGACCCTTTCTCTGAAGGACTTTTGTTGTTTAGTTTTTCAGCTCTAGTTTCTAATTCTCTAGTTTAAGTAGGACCCCGAAGAACTTTGATATAACTCAGAGGTTATTAAAAAAGAGGTCCGTTAAAGCCAGGCATCATTATGTGACTTACAGCCAATCAAATTGTAAAATTTTGATCGTTACAGATCAGCCCAACGAGATAAATACAAAGAAAAAAGTGAAAAACACTAAAAAATACAAAAAATGAGTGTTTAAACCTGTCTCGGAACATTAATAAAAAATGACAGGAAGGCAAGTTTACCTATAAGACATCCTAACCTAAACTCCTAACTAACCCTTACCCTAATTTTAATTAAAAAATAAAAAATATATAAAGGTACCTGGCTTTAACGGTCCTCTAAAAAAGGAAATTTTGTATAAAAAATTTATCAATTGTTGCATTTTTATATTAAATTTTTTAAATTTTGGCCTATTTTATATACCTATTTGGCTGATATTATACAAACTCAGATCTGAGTTGTATCAGAGTTCTTTGGAGTCCTGTTTAGGTAGCACTATTAAAGCTTTTTACTACCTTTTTACTTGCAACTTGCCAAATAGGTTTCTGTTTCTTCGATTTTTGGATTTGTCTATATAACAGAATATAACTTCACTTGAAAGCTTCTATTTAAGATAGTAACCAAAACTACAAGTAATATATTAGGACCCCAGACATCTCTGATATATGTCATATTTTTTTTTTAGCAAATTGCAGAAAATTTGGTCTGAGGTCCAAATTTAAGTTTTAGCAAATTGTGGTTAATTTTAAAAAAAATTATATAAAGCATTTTGGCAAATTACAGCAATTTTATGCATGTAATATTTTATTTTTAGCAAATTACCTGCATTTTGCAAGAATCATACCCACAAATAAAGCTATCTCATTTTTTGTACTACTATGATTTTTAAAATTTTTTTTTTTTTTTTTTTTATCCTTAAGCAGTCACGCTAATACTTTATTAAGTTTCTTGAAATTACATATTTGCAACTACATAGAACTACCTAATATCTAAGCTTAGCATCACCCGGACCACCCTAATGGTACCTAAGTGCGACCTACTGCACTACTACTGCACTGCTCTCTCAGAGCAGATTGCTTGTCTGACTACCTAAAGTCCGTAATAGAAGGGTCTTTCCTCTTCTATGACAAGTCCCATTACTGTCTTCTTAACTTCTTCCTTCACTCTTACTTCTTTTTCTTCTTCTTGCTTCTTTTTCATTTCTTTTGCTTGTTGATCTCCCCCCTTTTGGCGCTCTTGTATTTTTCTGAATTGGAGCTCTCCTTTTCATCTTAATTGTTATGCCTTGCTCCTTTTCCCATTCACTTATTCTTTTACATCGGATCCTTCATACTTGTTTGTAAAAAGTATCCCAGGCTGTTTTAACTATTGTTCTCATGAATTTTTCTCTCGAATTTTTCTTCAACAGCTGTGTTACTTTTTGGTAACTCTCGTTTAAGATTAGGCCTTTTATTAGCGCCTGTCTTGCTTGAACTTCTTCTTCTTCTGTTTCTCCATAAAGGGATGTATACAATATATAAAGTGGTACTCAGCTTTTTCCTCTTCCTCTAGCCCTTTCCACGCTATCGCTATAGCCACCTTTTGTATTCTCTTCCATAAGCTCTTCTGTTTACTGCACCTGGCCAAGTGCTCTTGCGTCTCTTTGCTCTTCTCCTGGCATATTTGACACTCTGTTGTCATATATAGGTCTGGTCTTCTTTTATTGAGCTCTACTAGGGTTGGAAGCTTGTCCATTACACATTTTAAGGCCGCACTTCTTCTTGCACTGTTTCTTCTTGTAGTGCACTTTACTCCCTTCGTTGCTCTCATTTTCTCCCAGAAGTAGGTCCACCTGTACTTTGTGCTATTTAACTCAGGCTCTATATTCCTAATTGTCTGTGTCTCTTTCCATTCTGCCCTACTCTTGCATTTATTATCAACTTACAAAGCAGCCTAGCCGGTACATCTATCTGCTTATTTCCCATTCTAGTCTATATTCTATCTCACTACAACTGATCTCTTCTGTACATATTCTCCTTTTACTCTTTAAACCTTCTTTTGCAAGCTTATCTGCTCTGTCATTCCACTTGTCTTCACTGTGACTCTTTACCTTTGTGAACTCAACCTGCAGTTTCTTTGTTTGGATGATATCTGCGATCTTGACCATCCATATTGCATTTTTCTTCTTTTGCATTTTGCTTCTACCTGTACCGTTCAGTTCTCTGCTGACAACCCTTATTGCTGTGCTGCTATCTGTGTGTATTTCAACTTTCTTTCCTTCTGGTATTGTAAGGCTTGCTACCCATATTGGTATTAATTCTGCAAGCGTTGACGTTGGCCAACCTTCTATTCCTAGAGCTACTTCTTCTTCTGCCCAATCACGTGCTTCGTTCGTCTGAACCCAACCTATTCCCATATGTCTACTTAATGGATCGTTCTCATTTCCTATGTTTACTGCTCCATCTGTATAAATTGTATACTCCTCTCTATTTCTCCTCTGATTTCTTTTTCATATTTCTATCAACTCTTCTTTAACACTCGTGGGCAACTTTTGCTTTTTAATCAGCTCTACTTCTAATTCTTCTAATATTTCCATCCCTAATAGCTTACTTTCTTCTTTTCTTCATTCTTCATCTTTTATATTCTTTCTGAGTTGTTCTATCGCTACCTTGATTTTTTTGTTCTTTTTATCTACAAGTACCTCTGGTATTACTTTTACTTGGTCACTTTTCTCTATCCAATGGTAGCATCGACATGGTTCTTCATTCTCGTTTCTATATTTTTTATCCATTGTTTCACATCTGCTGCATTCTTCAATTTTGGTTGCCACTTCTCTGTCTATATCTTGCATTTTCTAATGCTCTACTTGTACTTTCTTTCTTTCTTTCGTGCGTATTCTTCCTACTTTCTTGTCCTCTGGCGGTCCATATTTTATCCACTCCTTTCTTCTTCTATCGTTTGATAACTTGCTCCAGTCTACTTTCAATACTTGCACATTCCTCTCTTTGGTATCAAAACAACTTTTGACTTTTCTGCTTCCTACTTCTTCAAGGACTTTTGCTTCTAATTCCTTGAACTACTCTGCCTTTTTACCTTTACTTAGACAGCCTCTATAGCTTTTGTACTGTTGCCACATGATTAGACTTGTCTTATTTATATCGAGCAATTGATTTAGGTACAGGACGCCGGCTTCACCTACTTTGTCACAGCACTTTTTCCATGTCTGTGCCTCAAGTAACTCCTGCAATTTGACGCCATAACCGTGAACTGTCCGAAGGCTACTTTCTGTTCTTATGTTTATACCTAAATCTTTCGCTTTTGTTATTATCAGGCAGGCTAAGTTATTTCTCCAACAGCTAATATCTTCTGGCAGGCTTGTGGTTTTCCAGATATCTTGTGTTAAACCTGCCCTCTGGCAACTCTGCGTTATTCTCAGTTTTGTCAAATGCCCAAGACCATTCTGTTGATTTAATCTATTTATCAGACCGCTTATTTGTTTTATTACTATTTCTTGTTGTAGTGTTCTACAGCTGCCAAGGTCTTTGTGTTTTATTACACAATTTTCTAATGTTTTTATTATATTGCACTTCTGCTTTACTAGGCCTATTATCGGTTGATGTATCTCATTCAACCCTCTCTCAGACATCTTTGTTAGCTGTAACATGTAACTCAGCCTTGGTATTACTACCATGTTGTTTATGTAAGCTATCTGGCTTGATGTCATCTTCTTGTACCGCAGGTCCATAATTATCTGTCATACTACACCTTTTGCTTTCTTTTTAACTAAATTTTCACGCATTTTGTTGTTTAACCATACCTTCAGAGATCTTACTATCTTGTTTCTGTACTTCTCCTTTACTATACTTTTACCAAAATTTACTTCTTTTTCTTCTGCTTTGCACTTTGTGTTCATGGTCAACAACTTTGACTTGGATCCGTTTATCTCGATATCATTAGCTTGGAAGAACTCCTCTGCTATTCTAATGATCTCTATTAATTGTTCTTTGCTATTTGCGATCCAAGTTGTATTGTTCGCATAGGCAATTGCTGCTTGACGATACTTTGTAATACTATTGTACTGCGTTCCTTGGCCTGGTTTTTGTTCCACTATGTAGCCTAATTTTCTTTCTTCTTGTACTCTTGTTAGCAGGGGGTCATAGAATAGTCGCCAGATGAGGGGTAAAATTACTTCCCTCTGATCTATTTCATCCTCCGCTATTACTTCTTCTGTTAGACCATGTGCTGTGATTATTCGTAGTCTTCTTTCGTGAAACAAACTTAGGATATACTTTATTATTTTCTTCGGTATTTTAACTCTTCGGAGTGCTAATTCTAGGCTTTCTAATGAGACTGAGTCAAAGGCCTTTTTCATATCTTGAAGTAATATCCATACTTCTTTCTTCTTCTCTTTTGCCTCTTCCATTATCATGTTTAAAACATGTACTGGTTGTTCAGTAGAGTTTCCTGGAAGTCCTGCATAGTTGGGTCCTCTGAGTATTTCTCTTTCTATCATTACTTTGGCCAGTCTTTTGGTTATTACTTTTGTTACAACTTTTCAGACGTTTCAATCAGTGCTATTGGTCTAATATTATTTAGGCTGTATCCCCATTCTACATCTTTCGCTATTGGGTACACTTGTGCGACTTTCCACTTAGATTGTATTTTTCCTGTCATTATGTACAAGCTTGCCATTCCTTTAAATATCCGTTGAGTCTGATTTCCTGCACGTTTAATCATTATGTAGCTTATACCAGATAGACCAGGCGCAGTTTCTATTCTTAATTCTCCTAGTATTTCTTTCCATTCATTTTCATCTACCTCTTCTTCTACTTTGTCGTACCAATTTTCTTCTATTCATTTTTGCAGTTTATATATCTTTTGCCATTTCGTTTCCATTTCCTCTAACTTCGTTTGTCTCTTTCTGAACTGCTTTTTGTAGTGCTCTGCTACTCCTATCTTTACCGCTTATGGTTCTGTCTGTAGGCAGGCCCTCTCTCCTGTTTCTTCCAGGAATCTATCGAGCACTATTTTCTTATATGGTTTGTTTAGTAAACTGATAATCATTTTTCCTTGTTCTGTGCCAATCATTGCACACCTTTTGTCGATACTTTCTTTAATCTGCTTTCTCTGTTCCCATTCCTACTCTTTCTTTCTCTTCTCATTAAGTATTTGCCACCAGCCTTTTGTATCTTCTATTCATGCCTCAGACCATTGTTTATGTAACTTTGGAAGGCTTATACCCTTTTGCATACTTATTCTTTTCAACTTTTCATTCACCTCTGCTTTCTCACAGCTTAGAACTTCTTGTCCTTTCTTCTTTTTCGCATGCTTGATTAATTTTTGTAGCTCTACTATGCACGCATCTGGTCTATGTATTTTGGCGCCACCTCTTCTGTTTGCTGCTATGTTATATACTTTCTTTTTTGGTATATTCTCGTTTGTAGCTATAAGAATTGACTTCTCTATTGTATCCCATACAAGGTTCAATCTGTTTATATATTCCTCTTCTTTGCCTACTTGGATTTGTAGGAGGTCTATTATGTTCTTTTTATCCAGCTGTTTCTGCAATGAATGGGCATAGTCCTCTCAGTTCTTTTCTGTTGCTTTGTCATATAGGTAGACCGTTCTTGAATGTCCCTTCTTTTTTGCTTCTGCTTTACTAGTTTCTGCCGTCACATGTCCTACCCATACTTCTGCTACAATTATTTTGTGATCACTATCTGTGATGCCTTTCGCTTCTTCTACTGCTACTTCTTGAAGTCCAGAAGCTAAACAGCTGGATAACCATATGTAGTCTATTCTAGTTGCAGATTCTTCATTTGACCATGTAAAGGTCTGGCTTGTTGGGTACAGTTCTCTGTATGTGTCTTTAAAAGCCTGTTTTTTAAGCCATTTGAAGATTGGCAATCTTTTGTAGTTTACCGACTGTGGATGCTGTCTATCCAATATATTGTCTACTGTGTGGTTAAAGTTACCCATTATGACTATCTGCGTCCTCTCTTTCTTTTTATAGACTGCTTCTACAATCCTCTGTTGGATTTTCTTCACCATTGCTTTGTTATTCGGCGGTACATAGACAACTATTATTACAAGTTCCAACTGCTTAAAATATAGTGTTACTTCGAGCATATACCCGTTTATCTTTTTCACTGCGCCTACATGCTTCTTCCATTGCTCTTCTATCAAAATTCCTACCCCTGAGCCTTTTTTCTTTTCTTTATCTGCACTTGTCCAGTGGCCAACGTACTTTCTACTCGAACTCCTCATTAGAAACTTTCCTTCTCTTTTTGTTACATTCGTTTCTGTTACTCCTAGTATTGTGATTTCTTCCTCTTCTGCCCAACAGAGCAAATTTTCCATTTTCCAGCCCTTTGTCTTTAATTCGTTAACATTGTAGCAAGCAAGTTTCATCCCCTTTCTACCTTTGCTTTTCCATTTTTCTTTTAGGGTCTCTTGCTCTACCGGTGCTTCTTTTGTTTTTCCTTTTCCTTTCCTGCAACTTCCCTTTGTTAAATAGAGAGACCTTTCTTTACCTTCTTCCTCAAATATTCTTCTTTCTTCTTGCAGGAATTCTCCAATCTCTCTATCTATATCTATTTGTTCAACTTGGGCGCCCTCAGGAGCTCTGAGTGGGCTTGACCCACTCTGTGCTCATTTCATCAAGCTTTTCTATGATCTTTAGCAATGTTTTTTGATGTTTGTCTAGTCTTGTTTTGACATCTTCTATTTCCTTATAAACCCTGTCTTGTTTCTTTTGTTCTTTTTCTTTACGATCACTGCACTCCGACAGGGGTGTTTTTGTTTCTATCTTCTTGCCTACCATAACTTCCATCTTGACCACTTCTTTTTCTTTCATGGTCCTGCTTTTTCTTGTCTCTTCATCTAGTATTTCCTTTTTCTGAAATACTTTCTTCTTTTCTTCCGACCAATTGAGAGTCCAGTTGTTGTATTGGACTGGTTTCTCTCTTGCTCTTTCTAGTTCTTCTTGTTTTCCAAAGGTGATTACTGCACTTTGCTTCATACTTCCACTTCTTCTTTTTGGTATATATACCGCTTTTACTCCTTTCTGCTTTAAGCATCGCAGTAGTAGTGTCTCCGACGCCCCTTCTGGGATTCTATGCAGTTTTGTTATGTGCCGGTATCTTGCATCTCTCTCTTTGTAGTCTTCTCTCCCAGCTGATATTCTGGCTAATTTGCCATTTGCTAACGGAGCTACCCATGGTAAGTTTGTCTCCAATATTTCTTCATTTAGTTCTACTACTGCAAGCACTCTATTCCTGCTGCGTTTAATTCGTATACTTTGGACATTCCCCATTATTTTACTTATACTTTCTAGCTCTTGTTTGCTCACTCTTTCTGGTAGGTCCCATATTGTAAGTACTGCTCTTTTCTCTAATGGGCTTTCCTCAACTACTTTCTTGTCCAAAGCTTTTATTGCTCCTTTTTCTTCTGGTTTTTCAGTACTTCCTTTTGTACTTTTTTCTTCATCTGGGATTAGCTTAAACCATCTGTTGTCTTTCCGCTCTATTCTATTTATTGCTTCTTTTCTACCATTTTTGCAGTTAAAGTGCAGCTCCACCCATGCATTACCTTTTTTAAAGGTTTCTCCTACTATCGTGATATGCTTGTTGTCCTTCAATATCCACTTTATCATTTTTAATCTTTCTTCTTTCTTTTCGCCTGGGACATTGCATACAGGAATTCTTGCGCTTACTAGCATCTGGTCGCTGCATGGTTGATTGCTAGGTGCCCATATACTCTGTTCCAGTGGTGTACTAACTATTTCTAGTTCTCTTGTCTGACTAGCCTTTGGTTCCATTTGGGCCCTATTCTCTTCTGGTCCTTCTTTTTCTATTTCTTGCATCAGTTCTTTCTTTGAAGTTTCTTTACTTTCTTCTGTTTTTCTTGCATCTTCCCTTTGATGTATAATTCTTAGCTTCTTTATGTTTTTAGCATTATTTTCTTCTGCTTGCTGTTTAGTAATTGTGGCATCTTTTCCTTCTTCCAATGGCACAATCTCACGCTGTCTGTGTACCTTAGTTTTCGTATTCTTGGGACCATTCTCTATCTCTGTAATCTTTAGCATCATTTCACTTTTTCTTTTTTTCCTGCTTCTTTCTTCATTTTCTATTACGTTCTGTGGCTCTATATCTCCTGTTCTGTATCTAAAATCTTTGAGTTTACTAGTCTCGTCAACTCTGTTTATTACTTCTCCCAAGATTCTAATTGCTGTTATATCCATTGTATCTGTAGCAAACAAAAGTGCTGTATATCAGTCGGTTCGCGTATATTCGATTTTTGTATTTTCCAATGCTTCGATTAGTTCGGTATTTCCTAGCTGGCCCAAGTAGTTTCTTGACCTTTCTAATACTTTTCCCAACATATAACCAGGTCTTATTTTGTACTTGTCTTTGGCCATTGGTTGTTAATTCTCACGTAGTTCACTTGTTCTAGAAGTTTCTAATTTACGTGTTCCTATATTTTACACGTTAATTTGCATGTGTTTGTTTGTGTAATGCACGTGTTTTTTTGTCTGATGTACGTGTCTGCTTCTTTGTTTGTTCATCACGTTTGTATGTGTAACTTGACTAATCTGCAGAAACGCGATTATGGGCCGCCCCCTTTTTTGACTTTGCAAGTAAATTTTTGGAGAGATTTTGGTGTTATTTTAATACAGCACACTTGCCCGACACTCGTTTTCCTGTTCCTTTTAGGATCTAATGTGTCTGCCAGAGCTCTTTCTTTTTCCTTAGTGCTTCTGGACGTGTTTCTTAGCGCACTTTAGCACTTTTTCGCAGTTTTGTTTCCTGGAATTTTTGGTCGAGGGATCTGCAGGAGAGAGTTTGTGTTAGTAGTATCTAGGGGTTAGTAAAATTACGGGGGGCCAACTTATTATAAACATATAGCTAATAAAATGTTGCATAATTATTTGTATAACAATCGTATAAATATATAATAAAAATATTCACGATACTATACCAAAGAATATTCGGTTGTATTAATTGACCACTGATTCAAGACAGGCTGTTGTCGCCTTCTATTTCTGCCACCTGGTATGTTTGTATAGGAATTGAGCACATGTTGGTGTTCGCAGGAACTAAATATCACTCTTGAATAATGAAATTTGTCAAATTCTGAATTTATTAACCTATATGTGTTCATTTTAAACATTCCGTTATAATAGATCACAAGCTATTTTTTATTTGAACATAAGGCCATTGTAAGCTCTAATCTACGTATATACTCTATTATTATTGTATGGGTCTTATGTAACAACCCGTGCTTTTTTTACTTATTTATTGGCACATGTTTAAATCGGAACACTTTCATATTTGATAAAAATTTGATAGTGTCCCGATTTAATTATTTATTTTTATTATCAAAGTATTTGCCTTCACAATTTTAAAAATGTCAGCAACATTAGATCGGGCTTCTCCCAGTACTGATATCATGACTAATTATGAACCATCTACTACTATTTTTCTGCATTGATTTAAGTAATGTATGATCTTCTTCCCTCGTCCACCGACTTAAATTCACAGGAAGAGAGATGGTAAAGATATTACGACGTGGAGTGTGATGTGGAGTGCGACGTAGAGTGCGACGTGGAGTACGACGTGGAATATGGTGCGGAATGGGACTTAATGAGGGCTTGGGTTTAGGCTTTTTTCATCATGTTCATTCTTTTCCAATGTACAATGAATGGGCCGAAGATATATTGTTAATAATAGAATTAGTTTTACCGACTGCATGGGATATTGAAGATAAATTGCCATTTATTGACATAGATTCAAGTGGACTTAAAGCGAGTTATACAGGTAAATATGAAAATGAGAAATCTTGCTGAAACATATTTAATATGCTACTGCATTTAAAAGAATATTTAACACCAATTTAACATCTAATATTTTACACTTATTTTTAATACCTGGAAAAATTATTCGTAGGTTTGAGTTGGATTTTTGAAAATTGGTTGAAAATTGGGAATAAAATTATTCCTAGTTAGAGATTAGCAGTTTTATTGGTTGTTTGCGATTGCCTATTAATAAAAACTTTTATCTCCTTTCGTAGGTCTTTATTGTTTTAAATTAAATAACAAACACAACATAAGCAAGATAAAATAAATAAAGCTATTAGAAAGGGGCCAGCTATCAATTGTGCTTTTACGCCAGAAACTATTAGTGCTGTTCTGTTAAGAAGGAGTGGGTAATTTAAATTTAATCAAATTAGAGGATATAATTTTTTACCCAATAAAGTTAAAGTAACAATTAGAACTAAGAGAAATCATATAATATTTGCTATCGCTGACATTCAAGAAATTCCTATCCTTTCTATTATTCATAAATCCATTGATGAAAGTTTTTTTCCAAAAGGACCCGTAACACCATTAACAGCAAACAAAAGTAGACTATAAAAATAAAAAAATTTGATAAAAAGTATTAACGGGGTAAGGCAAGAGTAGCAGCAACTGATTCTTCTATTATATTAATGTTATATATTTAACAACAAGAACTACTTAAACCAGTAATAAAAATTTTGGCACTAATATCAATATCTAAATTCGGTCAAGTAATATCCTCTCCATCAAAGGCTATGGTGAAATTATTTAATTGCTCATGCGTGGCTTTTCTTAATTTGGGAAATCAAGCCGTAGAAATACTGACAACTCTTCCGTCTTCTAAATGAGCAGTTAGAAATTCCTCACTACATTCTAAACTAGCTATAGCAGGATAATAATTAGAGGCTAATATTGAGTTTGTTGGTTGATGATTAACTTCTTTAATGTTATTTCTTATATATCTTTATTGTCATTTTTTTAAAAATGATTGGCGATTAATTTCTACAACTTCTAATAATTTTTTTTGTTCCCAAATCTAACTATCTGCTTGTTCCAAATCTAACTATCGTGTTATGTCCCAAGGGTAATCATTTTGGTTAATCATACATTGTCTTGAAAACAATCGTTAAAGTAAACAGAATTAAACTTTACTCACAAAGAACGCTGTCGAATCGGCACAAGAACGCCGTCGAATCACCAGGTCAAAACACCACAAAGAACGCCGTCGAATCGTTGTCGAAACATTGCAAGAGTGCCAACGAACTCCCACATCGAATCACCGTCAAGTTACTACAAGAACCGGGGAACACCAGAAAAACTCTGAGACAACTACAAAAATTAGAAACGTTTTTAATACAAAATAAAAAAAAACAAAAAAGAGTAAAAAAAAATACTTATACTTATGATCGTCAATCTTCTGTAGGTTACCAGGAGTGTGTAACGGAGCCGAGGAGTGGAGATCTAGACCTGGGTGTATGAAATGAAATAATATTATTTAAGAATATTATTAATAATGAAAAAAAAACTTATAGGCTTTGAGTCGTGTGCATGATCTCTTACCTTCGTTTCTTTTATCTTACAATAATTGACATGAATATATGATTCAGTTTTTTAACAATAAAAGAACAGCTATAAAATTTTTTTATGATTAATTACTTACTTTTGTCTATTTCGAGTTTCGAAAAAAAAAGAAATCCCAGTAGACAGGTTATTTTAAAAAAATTAACAATCAAGACTTTGGACCGATCGAACACGATACATATGAATTTATATGATTTTCATATAAAGTGACAATTTTTGCATTACTATTAAACTTGTGTAACATTGGAGTTGTCCCCCCATGATTTTACTAACCCCTAGGTAGTATATGAATTACTGATTTTTAAAATTTTAAAATGCTTAATTTTGAATTTTTTTGATCAAAAAATCCAAAATTAAGCATTTTCTCTTAAATTTTCAAGAAATATAAAAGTAAATATGCTAGAATAATATATTTTTATGTGCTGAACAAGTTTTCTTAGAGCACAATATTAGAATCAATTAGTAAAATTTGGAGAATCATAGAATTTTTTAGTATTTTTATTAATAAAATTATATAAAATATTATAATTCTCCAAATTTTACTAATTGATTCTAACATTGTGCCCTAAAAAAACTTGTTCAGCACATAAAAATACATTATTTCAGCATATTTAATTTTATATTTCTTGAAAATTTAAAAGAAGATGCTTAATTTTGGATTTTTTGATTAAACCAAGTTTTCTTATGGCACAATGTTAGAATCAATTAGTAAAATTTGAAGAATTATAATATTTAATATAATTTTATTAATAAAAATACCAAAAAATTCTATGATTCTTCAAATTTTACTAATTGATTCTAACATTGTGCCCTAAGAAAACTTGTTCAGCACTATACATGATACATGAGGACAAAAGCACTTCGGGTTCTAAAACCCGAAATTAAAATTTGAAGACAAAATTGTTTTTGATCTATTTTACTTGAAAGACGAAATTATTTGATACTTTTTTTGAATAGACGAAATTATAAAGAACATATCTATATAAATTTTATTTGTTCTTTATTATAAAACATTTTAATTTTCTCTAATGAAGACAAAATAGGGCTTTTTCAAAAATCAATTTTGGTGCTATCACTATTCAGCACATAAAAGTACATTATTCTGGCATATTTACTTTTATATTTCTTGAAAATTTAAAAGAAGATGCTTAATTTTGGATTTTTTGATCAAAAATCCAAAATTAAGTATCTTCTCTTAAATTTTTAAAAAATATAAAATTAAATATGCCGGAATGATGTATTTTTATATGCTGAACAAATTTTTTTCGGGCACAATGTTAGAATCAATTAGTAAAATTTGGAGAATTATAATATTTTATATAATTTTATTAATAAAAATACTAAAAAATTCTATGATTCTCCAAATTTTACTAATTGATTCTAACTTT
>QKWP01000712.1:0-12126 GCA_003550325.1 Gigaspora rosea | reverse complement strand
GCAAGAAATATGCTATAGTCACTATTTAGATATAGTAGAACCCGATCGTAATACAAACAAAAAAAAACCCCTGGTTGAAATAAAAGAAATGAACGTTAATGATAAACCAGTCGCATATTGTAATACCCAAAAGTCTTCTTCCAACAATGGTCTCATATTTGCAGATCAGGTTCAAATCCTAACGAAAGTTCTTTATCAATTGCAACGGTTAGACCTGGTTTTATTGAACTTAGCCCCGTTCGTTTTCAATTAATGATAGAAAATGCTGATGCTCGTTTGCATAGGTTTTTTGATCAAATGGTTAAGGCTTTAATTCCCAATGAAAGATCTGCGTACAAAAAAATAGAAGCAAAAAAAACAGTAGTTAGTTTTTGTTATATTATGGCTAATATATGAAATATGTTTGTTAATAGTTTTGAATTAGAGGTTGGTTTGTATCTCTCAGCATCTGGAATATCATCTGCTGCAATTGATACATTACATAATTTGGGTGTTACGGTTTGTAGTAAAACAATCAATAATTACAAAAAAAAACTTGTTCAAGATCATTATCAAAATATTCGAAAATTTTTTACAAACAATGTAACTATTTTTTTATATAATTTAATAATTTATATTGTTATTGTTATATACATATATTAAATAAATTTTTTTTTAGAATGATATTTTATTTGTTTATAATCTGGACGACTATCATAACATACATGAAGAAAGACGTCCTAATGCAACAACATTATCGATAGCCTCATATTTGGCAACATTTATTTGCAAACCCGTAAAATTATGTGCACCAATTCCTCTTATTTTTAATAATGTAAATATTCACAATCCACAGAATATTGATGCAAGCAATATTTGTTTTAGATTATTACATCAGTATAGTGGAATCTTTGATATTTCATATGGAACACGAAGATTACAATGGATTGCATCTGGGGATTTAAAATTTGATTTTAATAAAATTGAATTATTAACAGTTCATGTTTACGACGATGCAATAAATGAACGAAAGAAGGAACGATCTACTAAAAATATTCGACTAATTGGGTTCCAAGAGCAAGGTTTACATTCGATGTATGATTACATTAACGCACTTCAAATGATATTAAAAATTAATAAGGATACACAGCATTTAGATAATCATGTAGCACCTATTGTAGCAGACTGGCCAGGCCAGCTTTTTATTCGTAAAGCAATTATGAATTTAAATAATTCTTCTTTTAATATTCCTTCTGAAATCAGTTCATTTATTCCTCTATTAGGGCCATTGCACGTTTCTTTGAATAGTAGAGAACAAACCGTAATTGCATTATTCTTTTTTTAAAAAATTATTTTATTTTGTTTTCGGCAAAAAAAAAAAATTGGCTAAAACTCCGAAACTGTGGCGAATTAACTTACTATTAGAGTTAACACATGGTGGGTGGTGTAAAGTTAAAGAAAAAATTATGGCAAAATTTGGGTCAAATTGCAAAGATATTGAATACTGCACGCTTTTTGATATCTTGGATAATTTGGTTCCAGCTGTGCTAGAAATATATGCAGTTCTTTTTCGATCTGGCTCATTTAATGAATATTTGGAAACGATATTTCAAATTTGGACGTTTATGTTATGATGGCGACGACATAATTATAACAAAGCACCGCTTGCATTTTTATCTGATATATTTTATTGGCAAGATACTAACCATCTATTTTTTGAAGCATTTAAACTTTCTTTAGTAAATTTCAATGAATATTATGTCAAGAATTTTCACAGCAAAATTCGTGCACAAACTTCTAAGAATTTTACAGCAGAAAATATTATAAAACAAGCTTATGTAATTGGTATGCATTTCAATAATTTATTTATTTTAAACACTAACTAAATTTACAATTTAGATATGCAAAATAATGAAAACTTGCGGGACGCTTTTATTAAAACAAAACGATATCCTTATACGCCATCACAATTGAATTTTTTAACTGAAAAAACTGGGCTTTTTCTTCTTAATCATTTACAAGAAATTTTTAAAAATCGTGGGAAAAGCAAAATCCATAAAAAAAAAAATCCGAATACTATTTAGCTACTATGAACGAAGTCGTAGACACCAAATGTTTACCTACAGGTAGAATAAATTAAATTCATATAAGATCAATAAAAATATTTGAAATTAAAAAATAAACTAAATAACTTTTTTTTTTTAAAAAAAAAACGTATTTATTACAATAAACCCTAATTACAGGATATAGTTCAAACTTTCCACCCGAACCTAACATGTGTGATGACTGCCATAAGCCTTTAAATGATGGTGAAGTCCTGGTTTGTGGGCACGGCTATCATCATAGCTGTTATGCAAGAATGGAATATTGCTGCCGCCATTGTAAAGAATATTTTAAGAAAGGCATTTACTATAACGTTGAAAGTTTCATAAAACGTTTAAAAAAAGGACCTAACACACTTACCAACGAAGAAAAACGAGAACGAGAGCAAGAAAAAGAAGAACAGGAATCTGAACAGGACGACGATGTAGCGGAAGAAGTGAAAATAGAGAAATCCAACGCTTTTTTAATGGCACTTAATGCTGTTAATGGTTGGTAAATGTAAAAAAAAAGAGAAAAATTAGTATTATGAAAACTTGGCCAAACATTCGATCTCATTCGATCTCAAGTTTTCAAACGCAATAAAAAATACTTAAAAACTTGTAGTTTGAACAACGTTAAGTCAATTCGATGCGTCACTATTGTATCATATGTGCAAAAAGTCGCATTTTTTGTAAATCTATTATAATTTGATTGGCTATTTCTGAATGACGGATGATCGTCATATGATCGTCATGTAACCAATAAAAATAAATTTCCCTCATGCTACAAAACCAGATAAAGGAGTTTGGTTTTTGATAACTCACTTGGTTTTGCGTGTTCTTTGTCGAAACATTTCCTAGTCATAGGATACACCTCTACGTGGTGACTAGGACAAGTAGCTTTTTTGTTTTTTTTTTGTTGTTTTTTTTTTTTTGACGAAACGAAGTATCCTGTAAAATAAAAGAAAATTTTAAATAAAGAAATTATTTTAATAGTTCAATTATTAAATGTTTTTAAATGTATTTATTAAGTGAATATAATCGTGAAAATAAAACTGCTTATAATAAAGTTTTTACGCCAATGTTTTAATGTTCTCTGACTTTAATAATGACTAAACTTTTATTCTTAATAACGCACAAGAATGATAATATAAAATTTGCGAAATGTATATCTTTAAAATTCCCCAAATAAATATGAGTTTGCTATTATTATTTATATTAAAGTTTTTTTTTATTGTTTAACAATTATTCCGTTATTTTGAATCAATTCTTTATTAAAAACTATAATTTTTTTTTATTCTTTTTTATCAACCGTTTTATAAAAAAAAACGCAAACACTAATCGATCATATTTCAAGCTACCATAATAATGTAAATCCCTAGCCTACTTCAAAAGTTCTCTTAGCAATGGACCATTTCTTTAAGACATGAACTCAAAAGATCATGTGTAATCGGATCGTAAGGACATATACCTAATGCCTACCAATTATAGGTTCGATATTCAACGAGTCAAAATTATGAAATTATAATACAGAGTTGATACTGTATAAAACCTCATGATAATACATGATAGCCTCTTCAAATTCTTCCTTCACATGATAAATGTATCCTCATGCAGTTAATGCATCCACGACATAGAGACTACTTTTTGGAAATATGATTCAGCAATATCCAACTCGCTAGAAAGAAAATGATCAAAAAATTATGATTAAAAGAATAAAAAATAAATCGTTTTAAGTTATTTTAAGTTATAATAAGGTAAAGATAACTACCCAAGCTGCCTGGACGCATGGCTAAGATTAATCCATATTGTTTCCCATACTTGTGACCGACATTTTGTTTCCTCTGCTACCTTAAGTGCATTCTTAAAGGAATCAACAGATTAGGCATACCTGATAAAGAATTGTTTTAAGGAGCAATCTTAAATCGTTTAATATACTATAATATCATATATTACTTACTTGAGCTTTTGAAAATAAAGCACACCCAACTCGTTTAATACCAATGGATCACTCTCACAGATTTGGGAACTTGTCAATAGATACTCCTCACAAAAAGCATACCAATGAAAAGAGTCGGGAGATGCGAACTAATTATATGATTATAAAAAAATGTTAATTATTGATCAGTTTATATTAAAGCACAGATAAAAACAATACCCTGGATATAATTTTGCTGCTGTAGAATAAGCTGCTATTGCTTGATCATGCTCTAATTCTATAGCAAAAGTATGTCCAAATCCTAACCACGCTGGCCCGCAATGAGAATCAATAGTAAATGCCTTGCTAAATATGGATATTTTTAATAAAGTAATTTAACGGAATTATTATTTAATATAAAGTTGGAAAAATGTTATTGAAATGAAATTTCTACCCACGTAAAGTATCTTCTCGCTTCGTCATTCTGATCAATCAGAAAGTGATAGCAACCAACGCTAAGCCACGTGAGGGGAGTGTTCAACAAAATGTTCGTGAGCAAACAAGAGTAATCTGTTTTTCTCACGCAACTCGTGGAGATACACAATGTGAATAGGAAGACACGCTTGGTTGTACATATCAAGTTCAAGCAATCTTTTTTTTTAAATTAAAATATTAAGAAATAAATTTTTTACAATAAATATCCATTAAATATATACTTAGTCGTGACTTTAAGGCATTCTTTGAGTCAACATTGGGTATATAATTCATCTGCATGACTTAATAATATACCTGCATTGTTTAATAATCGAAATTTATTTTCTAATTCTGATCGTGCTTCTTGACTTTCTATTACGTGTTCATACTATTTAACATATAACAAGCATGGTGAAACATACTACATCTACTAAATAAAAGGTCTAATAGTGTTTGGATAGATAGCAAACCTTCTTCGGCATTGAAATGTAATTCATTTTAATAAAATATGCTTCTTCATATTCTAATTGTTCATCGAATTTTAATGAATTAACAAAAGTCCTATTCTATATATAATTGAAGAGCTTAATCAGGTAAACAAACGTTTAGAATACAGTCGGAAAGCACATGTTTACGCGTTGAATTTACCTTCTTTACTTGTCATCATGTGATTTATGACTAGTTCATTAAATGCCTACATAAATAGTCATTTTTAAATTTATTAATTTAAAAATAAATTAAATAAGAGACATCGGCACACCTCAAAACATTTAACATCTATTTCCAGCGCTTTTTAAACCCCTGTTTAGCGTTGTCGAGGTCAGACTGTTGAGAGTATGCAACCCCACGTAGATAGCAAATGGAAGCTTCAAGCTAATGTAAGCAGGAACAGTAGGAATATATTTAGTGAAACGTATTAAAAATTATATATAATTCACAAAGTTATTTATATGAAAGGTTCACATTAATCCCTCCTTCAGTGTTTTTGTCAACCGAATTATAATCTACAAACAAAATTACACGTTTACATATAAGTTTTAATTTATGTGAGTTTATTTTTTTTTTACATGTCAACGAACCTCTATCAAGAAATGGATTTTCATCATCAAGAATATTTAATACTTCTTGGTACTTTTCCATTTTAATCTAAAAATGATATTGTGTAATTAAGTTAGGATGGTTGGCAAACTAGCTGGCGAGTTGGCGAGACAATAATGGCGAGAGTTTTGTCATTATTATTTGGCAAGCTAAAAAAAAAAGCTTGCCAGTCTAGCTTGCCAACCACCCTAAGTTAAGTGTAAGCAACATTTAACGAGTGCTAGTGTTATCAAAATTAAGAAATACATTGCTAACGTATTGCGATGGAACATTTTGTTGATTAATTCATACTCACGCAACACTTTGCAGCTAGAAATCGGCATACAGCGCTCGAATCTATAAGATTCCATATTAATTTTTGAGCACTGACATATTGACCCATGTTATAATGTACTTGCGCCAGCCAAAGTACATCGTTCAAGTCACCTATTAAAAGAAATATTTTATATCAAGGAATTTTTTCTTAGACAAATTAAACGTCTTAAATAAGTATTGTACCTGTCATTGTCATAACTTTATTTCCCCAAAGCACAGCAGTTCCATACAAAATTTTGAAATAGGCGTCTTTTCTCCATTGTCGCGCCTTTTTTTCCAAACTAGAAGCACCACTTGAAGAACTTTCTACGGTAACTATCATAATTATTGTTCCAGTTAAAATTTTTTAGATCACGATAATTTATGTTTCACAAATCGTATGATCAGCGAACTTAATTTTGGTATTCATTCGTGTAACGTATTTGTTACAAAAATATATAAACCACAAACGCGCATTAATTCTAGAATAAAGAAAAAAAACCTCTATTTCATACACGGGACAAAAACAAATGAAGACAATTCGCGTCATTGGATCGTCGAAGATTAACGAAAAGCAATTTATCGAATGAATCGAAGTTTAAAATTTTTGGTACAGATGGAAGAGAATTGAGTTCGAGGGTAAGATTTGGTGGGTATCTGTAGTGTGTACTAAAGTTGCGAACTTTTCTCAAGTAGAGGGTAACTACCTCACGTCAAACGTCACGGCAAATGCGTCACATTGACGTAGACGTTGAAGGTGACGTTTGCCGTAATGCCATAGCAAGTGACGTGTGCCGTAGTAAGTGACGTATGCCATAACAGGTGACGTATGCCGTTGTTGAGTGCTTTATAAGGTTTGAACCAATTTAACTTCGATTGTGAACAAATAGTGTTTAAGGTTAAATGGTTTAAAGCAATAAATTAACACACATAATTACGGGCTATAAGGTTTCTTTTTATTAATATAAATCAATACATCAAATGATTACAACAATACTAATACCATTTACAATTGTTAACTCTCTTCCTTCCTTCATAAGCTGAAATTCACCCTTTATATATTTGAGAGTTTAATCTGGAGTCTTAAACTCCTACCAAGAGTCTTTTACTTCTTCTGGGAGTCTTTACTCCTTCCGGGAGCTATTAACTCCCACTAAGAGTCTTTAACTCCTTCAGGGAGTCAAGGGATATGTATATATGCCATAATGCCATAGCAAGTAGTAAGCTATAGTGTCCAAAAAATTTAGCATTTTTATATAACTCGAGTCGCTTTAACAATTTGGATTCAGACCTCAGATCGAACCTGTGGAGCATTAATACTAGCTTAGTGCTGCCAACTAATCTTATAAGAGATGAAATGAAAATTAGTAAACATTATGTTATGGTATACATTACCTACAGCATGCGGCACCTGCTATGGCATTGCGGCAAACGTCAAACATCACGTCACTACTATATGTCAATGTGATGCTAAAGGTAGTACATCACCTATGTCATAGATGTAGTGCCATGGGTAGTAACTACCTTGAGAAAAATTTGCAACTTTAGTGTATATGGTGTTGGAAACGATTGTAGAATTGAGAGAACAATGAATAAGGAGTTGCATTATGAAATATATTTTACACGTTGAACCAAAGCTATTTCATTTTAACGAAATTATTTCTATTGGTGAAATATTTCGGATTTTGGAAATTTTAGCCTGAATGTATACATGATGGTGAAGTTTATAATAAAAAAAAAATTTTTTTTTACCCAAAATAATTTTTTAAAAAAAATCATGTAATTTATTTGTAGTTTAAAGTTTACCGGTAAATTTTTTTTTAAGAATGCTTGTAAATATTCTAGTTATATATATGATTTATAGAACGTAAAACATCGCTATTTAAAAATTTCAACCAAAGTAGAACAATAATTATAATAGTCATTGTATACTACTTCTGGTATTGTAAAATGGAGAGCTTGTAAGGATAAGTAATACGAAAGTATTTAGAAGGACTACTGTATTTCTAAAAAAGATTGAATTACGTAGAAATTTATTGAATAACTAGCTATTTTTTTTTACAGTGTGTGACATCTAAAGACTAAAATAATTTCAAAAATTAATAGCTCATGATACAGAAAAGATATAAAAAAAGGAAGCTGCTAAATTGTAGCCAAGCTAATTTGCTACAACTTAGCAGCTTTATTTTGAAAATAATTATTATATATTATTGATTTATGAGAATTACTACGTTTAACCGGGGGGAATTTCCCTGTTACATGGATCAGTGATCTACATGATCTACATATATATGTATTTTTTTTTTGTTTACATCCGTTTTTTCTTTTTAATAATTTTTCTAATTTAGTAGCTTTTTTTTTTATGATCGCTATTGTAGGTACGTACCTGTCGTCGTTGGTGTCGTGTTGTATGGTGTTTCACGTCGTCATTTATTAGAGGTTAGTGGTTTGTTATTTCGCTGCCGTTGTTTTGGTTATTTTTTGATTTTGCTGATTCGTACTGTTGATTTGCCTTTGCTGGTTTTTGCATCACTTCGAGTTTTGTTTTTGACTGTGTTGGTTCGTACTATCGCTTGGTGTTTTCGCTTTTGCCAGTCTTGTTTGCTAATTTTTGCCTTGTTGGTCTGTTTGCTGGAATCGTCGCTTGTTGGTGTCGGTTTTTGTTAGTGTTATCTTTGGTCGACTGGTTCCACTGCTTATTAGTGTCGTCGTGGGTAGGTGTTGAATTTTGTTTTTAGATAAGGGTTCGTAGGTACTATATGTATCAAAATTTAAGGAAATTTTTTACTAATGCGCAGTGTCGGGAATGCTCGAAATGGCACGAATCTTGTGGCGCGCACAAGAACGTTTTACGAATGGCACAGACATTATGGCAAAGGGTGGCATGTAATATCACGTCATATGAAATGGCGCGTTCAGATGACACGTATGTGTACGTTACATGTGTTGCCTCGTTTCGTAGAGAGCGAAAGGTCAGTAAAGGATTTTTTTTAAAAAGACCGATATCTCATTATTTAATGATGAAGTTTCCTTGTGTGTTTAACAAAAAAAAATTCCTTACAAAATTTTGCTTCATATCAGATATGCAGATAGCTTGTTCGTCTTATATTGATTACTTACGTAAATTTACATTTTAATAGCTAATCCGCATCGTTATCGCGGTGGCACGTGAATTTACGTTCATTACCCGTGACAAATCAGTGCCGATACAACTAGTAAACTGCTGCAAAACCTGCACGTAATATCACGTCATATGAAATGACGCGTTTAGATGACACGTATGTGTACATTACACGTGTTGGCTCATTTCGTGGAGAACGAAAGGTCAGTAAAGGAATATTTTTAAAAAAAGAGCAATATCTCATGATTTCATTGATGAAGCTTGTGTGTCTTAATAAAAAAAATTTTCTTGAAAATTCTGCTTCATATGCAATTAGCTTGTTCATCTTATATTGATTACTTTGTGAATTTATGTTTTAATAGCTAATCCACATCGTTATCGCGGTAGCACTTGAATTTACATTCATTACCCGTGCCAAATCCTGTGCCAATTCGATTGCAAAACCTGAGCCATTTATACGGATTAAAGCCGTAGATTAGGGCTAGTGGTATAAGATTAGAAAAATCAATTTCACGATGTAGTATGTGAATGAGAAGAACTCGATTTTGATTGTGGTATGGTAATTGAGATTCCTCATGGATGAGTACTAGTTGGGTTAATAGAGAGATTTTTTAGAATTAGAGGATTACATGGGTTAGTACTGTAGTAGCGAAGTTAGTGTTAGGTAACTGCGAAAAGTTTGAAGTAAGATTGGGATTATTTATGGTTAGGGGAAGGGTAGTGCAGGATTAGGGTTAGGCTAGTATTAGGCGAAAGGGATGGGGTTATGGTTAAGGTAAGGGTAGTCCGGGATTAGAGTTAGACTAGGCGAAAGGGATGGGGTTATGGTTAGGGTAAGGGTAGTTCAGGATTAGGGTTAGGCTAGTATTTAATTAATACAATTTAGAAACTTATGTAAATAAATATGAAATAAATATATATTGATATGTAATATAAATTATAATAATAAACATGAAATTGTTTTTATAATTTTATTGGTCGAATTGGGCTTGTGTAACAGGAAAATTTCCCCCGGTTAAGATTAGCAATTCTCTTGATTTATATCACTTTAAATATGTACAATTTTATATGATACGTTAAAAAATTACCAAAAATAGGGGATGGCTAAAGTAGGGCTCATCATTTTCTGCGGCAACTAACCCCTAAATCCGTATGCACTACCTGATTAATTATGCGAAATTATGCAATAAATTTTTTAAAAATATGCAGCAAATTATGCAAATTTGGTAAAAATATGCATCTTTATGCAATAAATTCTGGCTAAAATCCATTATGAATTTTTTTATGTTATACATAAACTAGTCAGTTTTTTTATTGTTTTGATTGGTTTTTTATGTTACACCTGATCTAGCCAATCAGAATTCAGAATTTGTTAACACACGAACAACAAGCTCTTTCCTATATTTTATGCGCAGATTATGCTCTATTAAATATGCAACATTAGTCCAAATATGCAAAATATGCAATTGCATCTGCAATGCAATAAATGTCAGGTTTATGCGCAGATTTTGCAATTGCAAATTTGCACTAGCCCTAGGCTAAAGCCATGTACCCACGTGATTTTTTGAAAATTTGGTTAAAATTCATATCAGAGACTATTTAGCATTAGGGTCGGGGTTAGAGTTAGGATCAATATATGTAAAATTATCTTTCCGACATTTTTTATTAATGGCCCAAGATAGGTTTAGAATGCCGTTTTTATGTTTTTGCGTTTTTTTTTGTTTTTTGACTTCTTTGGGCTGATCCGTGTAAACAAAATTTCGCGACTCTGTTTGGTTGATTTACACAAAAATGTCACGTGGGTACATGGCTTTAGACGACCCCCAAAAATGGGACAAGTCACATGTTTTGGTCTTTGTTTATTGGCTAATTTTTAAAAAATTTGTTAATTAATAAAATTTTAGCCACTAAAAAAAAAATTTAACCAATCAAAATACAGAAAATCAATAAAACATCAAAATTCATTATAAATTTTTTTAAAATGGGACAAATCGTCACGAATTAGCATTTTAGTCTTTATGTCTTGAACTGTAGTATCCACAGGACAGATACAGATATCTGATATAGTAAATATATAAACTAATTCTCTATACTTATAGAACTTTATATTAAAACTGTTTTACCTATTTAATTGTTAACTGTTTGTTTAGCCAGCATTAAGATTGCTCTGACTCTGAAAAATTTTTTATGCGGTTACTAATTTTTAAACTTGACTAAGAAATATGGTTTCTGATTAGTTAATTGATGTAATTGATGTGGTAACATATGATTATTTATTTATAAAAATTTTATTTAGAAAGGATTAACAAATTCTTTCATTGTGGTCTTTAACTAGCAATATATCAAATATTCATATGGAACATAAGGACCATTAAATTTGTCCAAACGTTGCAAGGACCATATGAAAACTTAGTAGCTCTTGCCCAACATTCTATTCAACCAATTATTGTATCAGTGGACGAACAGGGAGCAATGCATACGTGGACAATATGACACAATAAAGATTGGGTCAACTAGAATCTTGCCTTTAAAGAAATTCATGATAATATAGCATATGAAGAAAGAGAAGATGAGTTTGATATTGTGAATGAAGAAGTCCAAAGCGAACAATATAATAAAAATCAAAATTTTGAAGACTAAGATGAAGAAATTGATGTTGTTACAATTAATAGAACAACTCATTTGATTATGAAGATGAATTTAATAATCCGAGATTGACTATAACAGCACTAGTGCATAGGGTTTATCAGGTCATGTGATGGGATCTTTTTTTTTTCTTTTTTTTTTTTAATAACAAATTTTTGTGCATTAAGATTCATTTGTAGTAACAAACTTACTTGTAAAATTCATAAGATAATAGATAATATTTTATTAATCAGCTTAAATTTACTTTTATGAAAGACACTAAAAGCTTTATCTTGAATGTCTCAAGACCATTATTTGATAGTCTTTGGAGAATAATAAATAATTCGTAAACAGTCCAATTATAATCCATAATTATTGTATACTTGACTCAATACTTACATTAATGGTATTTTCAAAACGATAATTCGTAAACAGTAAGAATTTTTAAAAAAATTTTTTTGTTCTTTGAGAACATAAATTTATAATTTTATGTTCTTAAAAAAAATTTACTGTGCACTATAATAATTTTTTTAAAA
>QKWP01000711.1:176213-186404 GCA_003550325.1 Gigaspora rosea | reverse complement strand
TAACTTTTGATTTAGGTAAACATGTGCATATATTATGAACCTGAACATGTTCATGAACCTTGAACTGAACCTGAACTGAACTTTTAAAGCAGGTTCAGGTTCAGGTTCATTGAACCTGAACCTGAACCTCTATTGAACTGAACTGAACTTCGGAACCCTAACTAGAATCTCACAAAGTGCTCTATTTTCCCCTTTTTTCTTGACGACTCTTTTTTTTAGAGCTTTTTTACCTTCACAAAACTTTTTCTTAATTAGGCATATCTCATTACCATTCTCCTCCCCTAATTGACACCCTGCGCATTTAACTAGAGACTCATTATTTTCTTTTTCGTCGGTCCAGTGCTCAATTTCTATGACTTCTCCTTTTTTCCTTTTGATTCTTCCTATTTCTGTCTTTTCTCTATTTGAACCGAAGAGAACCTATTCCAGCTTTCTTTTGTCTCTAGAAATCGGTATCAAGGTAGGTTGGGTCGCCAAGCTGTTTCCACACTCTAATCTAAATTGGGACTTTACTTCTCTTGATTTAGTGTCGTGTATAAGCAGCTCTTCTATTCTTCAAAACCATAATGGGTTTTTTTCACAACCACTAAGGCCTCTAAGTTTTTGTAATTGTAACCATGTCAACAATTGTGCACCGTTTTGACTGATTAACTGTTCCACTATTATCCAAAGGTTGCTTTTATTCTTCAAAAAACTTTTCTTTTCATTAATACTTAAAAGGGACCAGATTTCCCTATTATGTCTATTTGCGAGCTTTAGCGCTTCTTCTAACTCTTTGCACTCTACCTTGATCTTTAATTGCTTTTGCTTCTTGTACTAATTTTGCATTAAAATTGAATCGAAGCTCACTACTCATGCATCTTTTAGTGTTCCAAGAAAGAATACATTTCGTACTTTTATTGTCTAGCTGAGCTTGCCTAAGTCTAATCCAGGTTACTGACCCTACAGTTCCTGTGTTATTTAATCTTTCGATTAGACTTGGTATTTGCTGAGCTAGCCTTGCTTGCCAGATAGTTCTAAGCCCCACAAGATTACGATGATGCAGAATTCCATTTGCTGTAGAACTTGCCAATCCTGCCTTGTTTTTAATAAGCATTAACCACAGTCTATGCAAACGATCATACACTCGCTTGCTTACTATATGACATCTCAATCTATATTCTATTCTGGGGATTAAAACCTTGTTGTTGATGTATTGTAAATGTCCGAGTGTAATCTTTTTCTTTTTAATAATCCTTACTAAGCTTTGAATTTCCTGTTCCACTAGTCTTAGACCACAGTTTTTGGCATTTTTCTCAGAAACCCAGATGCCGAGGAACCTTGGCGGGTTATCCTTCTCCTTTGCTTGGATTTCTGTTCCATCGCTAGAGCAAATCTTGCATTCTTGATTTGATGCTTGCTGGTTTCTGTTAATCACTATCAATTCTGATTTGTTCTTGTTAATTCTAATGTCATTTAGTTTGTAAAAGTCATCAGCCAATTCTAACATCTTCTCTAACTCCTCTTTGGTCTTGGCAATCCAGGTTGTATCATCGGCATAAGCCAGAACTGCTTGCCGCCATTTTATATGTTCGATTTTATTAGTACGCAAATCTACAGGCCACTCTACCTCAACTTCATACCCATTTTCTTCGCCTTTGAATTTCACACAAAAGAGGGTCGTAAAAGATACGCCAGACCAAAGGAGAAAGCACCTCCCTTGATCGATTCCATCACCAGCTATAACTTGTTTTGTATTACCAAAGGCAGTTATGATTTCAAACTGTCTTTTGGAGAAAAGATTGACAATATATTTGCAGAGATTCTCCGGAAGCTTAATTCTTCTAAGGGCCAACTCCAAAGAATCCATGCTTATGGAATCGAAGGCCTTTTGCATGTCTTGGAAAAGGATCCATAGCTCTTTTTTCTTTTCCCGGGCCTCTTCTGTTATACAATTTAAAATGTGTATAGGATCTTCAGTACTTTCTCCTGACAGACCCGCAAAATTTGGACCTTTCAGTATTTTTTTTCCTTGAAGATTCGATCTAATCATCGCATTAGTACTTTGTTCAGAACTTTTCATATTGTTTCTAAGAAAATGATAGGCCGAATATTATTCAAATTGAATTTTCAATCCTCTTTTTTCGGTATAGATATAATAGGCCCACTTTCCACTTTTGTAGTATTTTGCCACTTGCTAGGCACTCGGACAGAAGTTTGATACAAAAGATTGTTGTGTACTTTCCTAGGCGCCTTAAGACAGGATACATGATTCCTGATATTCCAGGAGCTGAGTTGTTATATGATGTGGAAAGCACCTGTTCCCATTCTTCTAAAGTAATTTCACTTAGTACTTGGTCGTACCATTTTTCTTTTATATCCTCTTTTGGTTTATATTGCTTCTGCCATCCTTGATATAAATTTCTCATGTCAAAATTTCTTTTTCTGAATTGTTCTTTAAAGTGTATTTCCACTTGGTCGAGGACTTCTTTTTCTTTTGTATATAACTTAAAGTCATCCCCCACATCTTCACAAACTCTATCTATTTTAATTTTCCTAGTCGGCCTTTTTAGAATACTATTTAGCATCAATTTTTAATTTGTAACTATTCTGTCACACCTTTCTTCTATACACTCCCTGATCTTAGTTTCTTCTAATAAAATGTTTCTTTTGTTCCATACTTTCTTAACCAATTTAGCCATAAGTTCCAATTGTTTGTAGACTTCATCTGTCCATAAAACAATCTCGTTTTCAAAAATTAGGTCCTCTTCTAGCTCTGCTTTGATTATTTTCTCTATGCTCTCTAACTCCTCTTTGTCTTTGAAACTCGGTACTTGTCCTATGTGTTTTTTAATTTTTCTACACAGTTTGTTTAGTCGTTTGGATAGTTTCCGCAAAATGTTAGTTTGGTTTTCACCAGGATCCCTTGTTTTCGCTGCAGTAAAACGCTTTTTTGGTAAAATTTTGTTTGCTGCTGTTCTTATACTTGATTCTAACCAATCCCATTTACTATCCAATTCTTCCTGAAGAAGCAGTTCTTCTGTTTTAGCACTTTCACCATTTGTCTTCTTCTGATTTTCTACTTTGGACTTTAAGATCTCATCAGTTCTTTTTGCGAAAGTGATCCAATCCTCTTCTTGAATTTTATTTGTATCAATACAAATTTTTTTGCTTTTTGCTCTTCGTCTTTGAGCACTACTTTGGCTAGGAGTATGATTTCTAGCAAACAACTAGGCAAGGACCATGTGATGGTCACTATTCGTGTATAAGCTCATTTCCTGTATTTTGCACTTTGCTAGATCAACGTGCCAGTTGTGCGATAGCCAAATATAATCAATTTCTGAATCTTTGGTAGAACCTTTTCATGTAGTGCTACTAACGCCTGTTTCTAAGTGTGTAAAAGTGTTTTTGAAGCCTCTATCTAATAGCTTTTGTAATAGAATTTTCCTGTTAGGACCTCTGTTTGGATCCTTGCTATTTAACGTACTATTATTAGCCTCTATATTAAAATCTCCCATAATTAGAACCTTTGCTTTGCTAGACTTTTGTATATTCTCAACTCTGTCAACTAGAATCTTGCATATCTCTTTCTCCTGTTCTTTGTTGTTAGGTGGGATATAGACGACGAAAAAGTACCAGGCTTCATTTTTAAATACTATATTTGCTTCAATTGTATAGGGTGATCATCTTAAAACTCTTGCTAGGTGCTTCTCAATTCTTTTATGAATGATTATTGCTACGTCTGAACTCTTTTTTTTGTCTTCTTCTGCTGATGCCCAAAAACTTCTGTAATTTTCATCCTTATTCATTAACCATTTACCTTTCTTCTCTTGAATGTTTGTTTCATACAACCCAACTATATCTACTTCTTTTAAACCCATCAAATCCACTAGACTCTCTAACTTGGTTTTGTTTGATTTAATCCCGTTAATATTATGAAATGCGAAAGTCAGAAAATTATTTTTCCCCTCCTTTTTTTCCCAGCACCTGCTGCTTGTGCTACTAGTTTTCTTTAGGACGCCCATGGCTACTATTAGGAATAATTTGGCCAGTCCTTGTCTTTCGCCCGTTCTCCATATAAGAACCTTTTCTTGTAAGAATGGTTGCTTCTGTGTGCTGAGCAAAAATTTGAGCCTTCACGATTATTAATTCTATGTGACCCTTCTAAACGAGTTAATCTGCTCAGAATTTCCAAGAGTAAATCTTTGTTATTAACATCGGTTTGTGATATGGGTATATTTTTTTCGATACTTCTATTTTCTTTCTTGCTTCCTACTTCTTTTATGAAACGATTACGTGAAATGGTAGGCTTCTCTTCTTGACTTTCTTCTATAATAAGGTTATCTATTTCTTCATGCATCCAACTAAGTGTCGAATTAAAGTATTTGACTTTGGTTTTAAGTGCCTTTTGCTTATCCTCCCTGTTTTCAAATTCTACTAGAGCTGATCCCCTTTGATAACCATTTCTATTTTTAAAAATGTGAACCATTTTTGCTTTAATGTGTTTAAGCTGTCTCCACAAGATTACTTCATTTGTAGTACGTGGTAAACCAGAAAGTTTAGCCATTATTTTCTTTCTGGATTTTAATACTTCTTTTCCATTCTCTCCAAGAGTCATACGAGTCAACGATTCATTGTTGCGTGGAATTGCCCATGTGCTTTGTAGTTGTTCTTCTTTATTAGAGGATATATACACTAAGAGTTCGAGCTTAGCATGACTGGCTCTATTGACTGTGCGGTATGAGTTTTCTATTTGGCCAAAGTTATTAATAAATTTATATAAATTGTCCATTCTACCCTTTGCGGGCATATCCCAAAAAGTAATTTTGGTCATTTTCATTTCTAACTCCCTATCCATATCATGTTTAGGATAAGAGTCCTCTGTTATGATTGCTTCCACCTCTTTTGGCACGTAAGATACTTCTTTTCCTTTGTTTGACTTGATTATAGGCCTGCTTGTTGATTCTATTAGACTTCTTTCTTCATAATTTAGCTTTAACCTATTTTCTGGAGCATGTATCGACCCATATATGTCCTTTTTATTTTTATTTTTATATAAATCTTTCTCTACTTCTGCATCCATAATACTGCTAAGTTGCTCCTCAGTACCATAATCTAGGTAGCCTGTTTCTGAAAGCACCAATAATATCTTCTTTTTTTCCACTAATTCCTTTTCTAAAGTTTCTTTTCTTAATTGGTTCTCTTTCTCTTCTTGTAGGCAAAGTTCCTTTTCTTTAAGTAATGCTTCTTCATTTACTTGTTCTTGTTTCTTAATTTCTGTTTCTTGTAATTCTAAGATTCGCAGAACAGCTGATTCCACTCCTGGATGTGCGATGTTCATAAATTTAACAATAAACTCCTCTTGTTCTTTGTTGTCTGTTTTATATCTTAGTACAGGGATAGCCTTCAAAATTTTTTCAATCGGATTGTTTAAAAATTCTCTAACTGCATCTAATTGTGTAGTGATTATCTCCATCTGCATTTAGAACTTTCTAGAAATCTATTTTTAGAATCCAACGTTGTGTATACACGTGACTAAATCAGACGTATTTGTTTTTTTGATCAGTTTGGTAGATTGGACGTGACTTCTTTGTTTACCTGTTTAGTAGTGTTTGTTTGTTTTGTTTACGCGTAATTTGATCGGAACAAAACAGATCTGCAGTACAGGGTCTCAACCAGTCCCCAAAATTTCTTCCAAAAAATTTTTCCGAAAGTACAAAGTTTCTTTAACAGTAAGTTATCTACAGGAGCTAGTTTCAAGTATGCTTACTAAACTACTGTTTATTTTAGGTAACTTTTCTTTTATCTTATGTGAGTTTAGTGCTTTTACTAGTGTATGTTTTGGGCACTAACCAAAATTTGTTTACGATATTTTTAAAAATGTGGATCAGCGGAAAGAGTTTGATTATGGTATATGTTCTGTTTATTTTTTTATTTATAAATTTATTATATTTTTATATATATTTTATATTATTAGTTTTTTTTGACTCATAAATAAATATAATATTTTAAAATTTTAAATACTCTAAAATCTTGCGAATACTTTCGAATTTTTGTCATATAATTTAATTTCTGTCTTTTCTATTTTTGTTTAATATTTTAATACATTTAAAATAATGTTTACGATTTGCGAAATATTTTGAATTTTTCAGAATAAACTATTCTAATTTTGTTTTATTGATAAATTGAATCATTTTTTAAATACTCTGAACTGCTGCGAATACTTTCAAAATTTTGTTATATAATTTTAATTTCTGTTTTTTCTACTTTTGTTTAATATTTTAATACATTTAAAATAATGTTTGTGTTATGCGAAATATTTTGAATTTTTCAGAATAAACTATTCTAATTTTGTTTTATTAATAAATTGAATCATTTTTTAAATACTCTGAACTGCTGCGAATACTTTAAAATTTTGTCATATAATTTTAATTTCTGTCTTTTCTACTTTTGTTTAATATTTTAATACATTTAAAATAATGTTTATGTTTTGCGAAATATTTTGAATTTTTTAGAATAAACTATTCTAATTTTGTTTTATTGATAATTGAATTATTTTTTAAATACTCTGAACTGTTGCGAAGACTTTCAAAATTTTTGTCATATAATTTTAATTTCTGTCTTTTCTACTTTTGTTTAATATTATAATACATTTAAAATAATGTTTACGTTTTGCGAAATATTTTGAATTTTTCAGAATAAACTATTCTAATTTTGTTTTATTGATAAATTGAATCATTTTTTAAATACTCTGAACTGTTGCGAATACTTTCGAAATTTTGTCATATAATTTAATTTCTGTCTTTTCTACTTTTGTTTAATATTCTAATA
This sequence comes from Gigaspora rosea, assembly GCA_003550325.1. Classification (NCBI taxonomy): domain Eukaryota; kingdom Fungi; phylum Glomeromycota; class Glomeromycetes; order Diversisporales; family Gigasporaceae; genus Gigaspora; species Gigaspora rosea. Next base: position 179,594 of record QKWP01000711.1, on the reverse strand, counting down.
CATTTAAAATAATGTTTACGTTTTGTGAAATATTTTGAATTTTTCAGAATAAACTATTCTAATTTTGTTTTATTGATAATTGAATCATTTTTTAAATACTCTGAACTGTTGCGAATACTTTCGAAATTTTGTCATATAATTTAATTTCTGTCTTTTCTACTTTGGTTTAATATTCCGGTTCATTATTTGGTTTCTAAAACTCTATAATTTGATTTGCGTTATTTAAATTCTTCAAGACTTTTTAATTTTCACAGTTCATATCTCGACAAAATTTGAAGCTATCTTGTGAATTAAATCATTAAAATAGCTTTAAAGTTCATCGAGATATTTATAAGCTGATGTATTAAATTTTTTAAAATGTCAATCCGTATTCCAAATAAATTATACAATGTAAAATTACTATATTGGTTAAAATAAATTTAAATTTTTCTATTGGTCAGATAATGAAAATCAAAACAACATAATTTACCATATTGGTCAAATAAATTATAAATTCTTCTATTGGTCAGATTTATGAAAAACAATAAAATAATGTTTACGTTTTGCGAAATATTTTGAATTTTTCAGAATAAACTATTCTAATTTTGTTTTATTGATAAATTGAATCATTCAAGTTATTTAAATATATTCGAAATACTTTCTTTATTTTTCGATATTTTAGTTAATTGTGATAATTAATAGTTTCGAAAACTTTTAAATAATTATAATTATGTTTAAGATTTTTTAAGATTTTTTATTAAAAAATATATTTGTTTACTAAATATTCATTTGTTTTGTCAAAGCGGGGAATTATATGAACTTGATTTCTAATTGCTTCAATATCAATTACATTAAATAATTCAGTTAATTTAAGCCAAGGATATCCATAATAATATGGATTCCTGTCGGATTTAAAATTATACCACTGAATTAATGCTAGATTATGTGTTAAAGATTCCTTATTATATTCAAGTTTCACTAATAAATATATCTAAAAATTAAATATTAAAAATTTATGTTAATACTGTATTTTAAAAAATTAAAAATTAAAAATTAAACCATGAAAAATACCTGTCCATAACAGATTTCTTGATCTGATATATATTCAAATAGTTCTTCAGAATTCATAGCAACTGCTACATTGCCATGCCAGACTTTTTCATAAAAATTATCAGTTGCTCTAATTATAGCCCCATTTTCTAAAGTTACTGAGCTATATATTTTAACTATATAATTATCTAAATTAACATTTGCTGAATTAAAATATATAGTTAAATGTTCTAAAAGATTTTCAAGTCCAAAATATATTTTGAACTTGAATTATAGTCTTTTAATTGTTGGTTAATAAATTCCTGAGCATTATTTAAACTAAAAGTCCAAATTAAATTTGTAAATTTATAAGGGCTTATAGTTTTAAACTTTTTTGATTTGCCAGATAATAATTTCGTTGCAATAGCCTGCCTTTGAATCTATTTAATTTAAAATAATTTAGTAAAGTTTTATAAAAAGAATTTAACTACGAATAACTGGCGGTGATCATCACCGGTATGTAATTAACCAATAATGATAAAACTAGTGAATTGACCCGTCTAAAAAATCTTCACCCGGGTCACCCGACGGGTGGACAATGTGCCACCCAGGTGAAAATGGGTCAGTCCAAAAAAAGGCACCATCCGGGTCACACGACAGGTGACCCGTCGGGTGACCCGTCGGGTCACCTGGGTCAATTAAAAAAAATCTCTGGTGGTTAATATGACTAGTGATTTGACCACAGGTGTGTTACTCTATAGTTGGTTGTAGAATTAATTTAATAAATTAATGCGGTTACGGCATTGCCGTATTTTTTGCCATAATTGCTGTGAGCTGTAAAGCCGTAATGCCGTAATGCCTTAATGCTATAAAGCCGTAATGTCGTAATGCCGTAATGCTGTAATGCAGAAATACTATCTACTATAATACTGTTTATTAAAATTCTGTACTGCATTATGGTTTCCTTTAAATAATTTATATTAAATATTTTTCGAATTTGATTCTGTCACCTTCACAAATTTGCATTCATTTGTATTGGGTCTCTTCCCGTGGGTGACCCATGGGCTGACCCACGAGTGACCCGTGGGTCAAACCCACGGGTCACCCGCGGGTTGACCCACCCAATCTTACCCAGGTTGTTACAACTTAGCCCAGGTCACCCACCCACCCGCGGGTGACACCCACCTGGGTCAAAACACTAGATAAAACAAAAAAAAGTTCATTTCATTTTTTTTAGGGTTAAGGTGAGGCCTGGAATTTTAGCAGGGTGTCTGGTATATGCAAAATTTAACAAGGAATTTTTTTTGTTAGAATGTCAAAGGTAGTTTCATAGACAAATTCTTGAGATATTAGCATTTTTTTAAAAAAAATCTTTATTTTTGTTAAACAAACTGATTTGTACGTTACACCTGATCCTGCAAATTTATTAGTTAATTACATACCGGTGATGATCACCACCGGTTATAGTTAGTAAAATTCTTATAAAAATACTAAATATTATTAAAAAAATTTAAATATTTACCGATTTCATTATTTGAATTTCTATATTTTGTTTATTAGTTAAATGATAAGGCGTTTTAACAAAATCTTTATGAAGACTTTCATGGTTTTAGTAGAGAACCCATTTAAAGTGCCATACTGTCTAATTAAATCAACAGTATGGTATACCCATGAATGTAATTTTGGAAATTTTAATTCTGATAAAGTACTGTTTGAAAAATATTAATAAACTGTTGAGCCCAATTTATTATTAAATTCTAGAAATAATTATATTAATATTAGTTATTAAAATTAGTTAATTAAAATATTAAAATATCGATAAATAAATTCGAATAAATTCGAAATATTGTGAATTACCTCAAAATCTTTCAAACTTTGGTCATCTAATTCTTCAGATCTACTTATAATATATATATTATTCCAAACTTCATAAAGATTCAACAACTTTTTATTTAATGCTTCACTGATATCTAAGTTATCCAGAATAAATATCATATCATTAGCTGTAATTCTAGAAAGTGATTGAATTCCATTTTTGAATATTTTAAGTTCCAGAAATCTAGGAATATTCGCTAATCTTTTATCCACTTTATCAAGTATTGAAGCTCTATATGATTGTTTTAAAAGATTATATGTAAAAGTAATTTGATAGTTAAATAATCCCAAATCTAAATGATGCATTCTATCAGTTACCGTAGCTTCGTAAATATTGATATTTTTAAAATAAAAAATTGATATTAAATTATATATTATATATTACGAATTTTAATCATTTTATAAAATAATTTAAGTTATTTTAAAATATTTCACAATGATTCGAAAGTTTTAAAATTATCTTAAAAATTGTTAAATTAATATTAAATATTTCGCAAC
>QKWP01000711.1:150826-174208 GCA_003550325.1 Gigaspora rosea | reverse complement strand
TAATGTAAAATATAAAGTTTTTTAATAAATTAAAAATTTTTTAAAATCGAATTTTTTTAATTATATATTTTTTATTATCAAAATATTAATTGTTTTTATATTAATTATATATCAATTATTAACTATCATAGATATGTATCGATTATAATCACTATCAATATATTGGTTATATATTGATTACTAACTATCATAGATATATATCGATACTAAATACCCCTGCCAATTTCTATCGATAGTAATAGTAATCGATATATATCTGATATAGATAGCAATCGATATATATCTAATAAGATATATATCGATTACTATCTATATCAGATATATATCGATTACTATTACTATCGATAGAAATCGGCAGGGGTATTTAGTATTGATATATATCTGACCGGTTAGTAATCGATATATATCTATATATAAAATTTGCTGATGCGATTTGAAAACAAAATGACCATTTATAGTAAATGCATATTGTATATTATTCTTTTTAGTAAATGCATTCCTGATTTTTAATTTATATTTTTATGTAATCGAGTCAATACAATACATATGCTAATGTAATAATTGAAAATTAAGGGGATTATTAATTTTATTATTAAAATTTTTACGCTTTTTGTCTCATTTGTCTACTTGAATTTTATTTTAAATGTTTTCGAAATATTTTGAAATATTTGAAATATATTTATATTTAGCAAATTTTGGTAATATTATTCAAAAGTTATCATTCAAAGCCACGATGATTTCAAATGCACTGGTAATGTGATCATTTGAAACCGGGTTGAGTTCAAATGAACCTGAAGAAATAGGTGCATTTGAACTACAAATTTGATCATTTGATCATTTGATCTGGATTGGATCATTTTAATCCCAAGTTGGAACTCGAAATGATATTATTTGAACGGGTTGAGGACTCAAATAAACCAGAAATGGTATCATTTAAACACGAGTTGATTCAAATGACCCAGAATTGGATCTTTGGTCCTGGGTTGGTTCAAACATCAGCAAATTTATAATAGCATAATCTTATGTAAGGTCTTACGAACCATAATATAAGCAAAATATTACATAATATATTTTGATATATTTCGAAATATTAAATTTTCGAAATATTTCATAAGTAATTTCGAAATATTTCGAAATATTTCGAACCACTTTCAAAATATTTTAGGACAAGGAATCCAAGCTGGATCATAGATCAAATTCTGTACTACAAGATCAGATTAGATCTTTTGTATCTTCAATTTGTTTTTTTTTATTTCATTTTTTATTTTCGTTTCATTTTTTGTTTTCGGTTCGTTTTTTTTGTTTTCATTTGTTTTTTTTAAATTTTTTTTATTTATTTATTTTTTAATTTTTTTATTTTATTTTTATTTCGGCACTTTACAAAAAAAACAAAAAACTTTCGAAACCTTGCGCATGCCAACTATGACTTCTGAAACTTTCAAGAACACAAACTGATTTTCCCAGCAATTTCTAAATTTTCAGGAACACTTCTTTAGAGAAATGGGCACAAGTTTTTGCAAGTATTGCAAGTTTTTTGTAAAGAAATTATCCAAGTAGCAATTTATCCCGATGAGAATCAGTTAAAGTCTGCTGTAGATAAATAGATGCAGACAAATTATAAAGATCATGTAAGTTTTTGCAAGTTCTTGCAAGATTTCGCTTTATTTATTTTTTCGTTTCATGTTTTTTGTTTTTGTTTTTTTGGTTATTTTTAAAATTTTTTTTATTAATTTATTTATTTCGGCACTTTGCGAGAACAGAACTCTTACTTTCTGGCACTTTGCAAGAAAACCAACTCAGACTTTTTTGGCACTTCGTAACTTTTTGGTATTTTGCAAGAACCTTTCGCAATTTCTGAATTTGCAAGAATGCGAACTCTTCAGAGAAATGAAGATATTTTTATTTTACTTTATATATATATCTTATTTTTTATTTTATACATTTTTATCTATTTTTTATAATATTATTATTTTGATTTTATTTAACAGTAGGACTAAATCAAACCACTAGTGTTCAACATCAGTATGCGGTATAACATGAAGATCAGTATCAAAAAAATAAACAAAAAAAAATAAACAAAAGTTAAAGTTGATAAATATTAAGTAAGAGTTAATAGTTAGGGAGGACCCCGAAATATATATAGATAGGTCAGATTAATTATAGGTTACTAAAAAGGAAAGATCTGCAGAAAAAACTTTAAAAATAAGCAAAAAAATTACTATAAATAGGGGACGTCTAAAGTCATGTCCAGTCACGTGTTTTTGATTTTTTAATTAAAGTTAGGGTAAGGTTAATTTGGAGTTAGGGTTAGGGCATGTTTTATAGTAAAATTGTCCTCCCGGCATTTTTTATTAATGCACCAAGATGGGTTTAGACTGTTGTTTCTTGTATTTTTGTGACTTTTGCTTTTTTTTCGCTGTTTTGGCTCTTCGGGCTGATCCGTGTCAATCAAAATAAACAATCCTATTGGCTCTATGTTATGTGATGGACACAGCTTTAGACGACCCCTATAAATAGAAAAGATCTGCATAAAAAACCTCAAAATTAAGCAAACTCATACCTGACCTATCTATGTATATTTCGGGGTCCTAGTTAGGGTTAGAATGAGGCATAGTATATAATAAAATTTCACAAGGGGAGGTTTTTTTTTAAAAAGAAAGGTGGTTTCATAAATAAAATTTTGAGTTAGAAGGTATTTTTTTAAAAAAAATAGCAAAACAACAAAAATTTTATGTTACACCTGATCTTTACGTTATACTGCATTTAAAAAATTTGATTGGTGAAGATCATTGTGGTGTTGAGCACCAGTGGTATGATTTAGTAAAACCATTATTTAATATATATTTTTTCATTTGTTTTAATATAATTAATACTTTAATTTTGTTAAAGTTAATCAATTCAAATTAGTTCGAATTAGTTTATTACTATGAATATCACAGTGATTTTATTCTAATATTTTATCGCATGAAAATATTTACTTTTTTAAGTTTTATGTCATAACAAAAAAAATTCTTTGCAAAATTATGTTTTATTTTCAAATTATTCTAAAATAATTTAAAATGTTTTATAAAATATGCGTTCTGAATTATTTTAAGTTTATTCGAAAACGAGCGAAATATTTTGCATAATGTTTATTTTTTAGCCCTTAAATTTTTATACTTAATATCGTCTTTTAAATAATTTAATATACTGAACTTTAAATTTACAGGTTTTTACTCTATAGAATTTTATATGTATTTAATTAATGCGAAACATTTCGAACTATTTTTAAAGGTTTCTATACTGATTTAATTTTATTAGAAGATATACTTATTAACTAAATAAGGGTGGTGACAGATATTACGTAATATTTTAGGGGTGGAGGGGGGTCTCTAAAATCTTACGTTAAATATAGAATTTCATATTAGCCAATCAAATTTCTCTTATGTAGAGGGGAGGGGGTAGGGGGTATAGTAAAATTATATTACGTAATATATGTCACCACCCTAATCATTAGATTTATCAAAGCGTAGAATTATATGAACATGATCATGTTCCAGGTACATTGAATGTACCCGGAACATAATCATTTGTTTCAGAAGATGGCAGGTTATTGGAAATTAAATATGGTAAGTATTGATAGGATTACTTTTTTGTAGGTCTATAGTACATTATTTAGAAATTATTTAATATTATTTTGTGTTTTTGAATATTACTTAATATTTTCGCAATATTTCGAAATTTATATTTTAAAATATTTCGAAATCGAAAAATTTTGAAATTATTCTCGAAATATTTCGAAAGATATTGCATATTGCAATTTCTTTCGAAATATTTCGCACATATAAATTTGCTAATGATAAAGAGCAAGGTCTCTGTTATAAAACCGTAAAAAAAAAAAATATTCCATCATGTACTAGACCCGGGTCTTTTATATAGCAGTTTACGGTATTTAAAGTGTTGTAATTAGTTATTGGGAATTATAATTTGATGCACCATGCCCCGCGGTGCACCCCTAATCACAGGGATATAAACAGTTGATGATTGATAATGATCATCAACTTTTTTCCTGCAATTTGATTTTTCTTTTTTTGACGCGTTTAACTAAATGTTACTTTCTTTTTTTAGGCAACAGAATTTCGCCGTTTCTGGTGTTATCGTTACTGGGACGTCGTTTTTGTCGTCGTTTGTTTCTAGTGTTGTCGTTATAGGTGTCGCGTGTTTACTAATGCCACCACTGTCCGTCGCGTTTTCTTCACTTTGTCTAGAATTATGTAATTTGTGGTGGGCTTTGCAATTAGTCTTCCAGTAAGTGCTATTAACTATATGTTGCTTTTGTTTCTTGGTTATTAGGCGGGTTCAACTAATACTTTTTTTTCTAATCTTTCGCTTGTCCTGCAATTAATCTTCTGGTTTGGGTAAATACAATTTAGGTATATGCTTTGTTTTTGTTTTTTCTTCTTTTGCCTTTAACTAACTAACGCTTTTTACTCTTTTTGGGTAACTACGATGTCAATTTTCGAGTTGTTTTCTTTCCTGCCTTGCTTAGTTCGTCATATTGGTGCATCATTGGTGGTGGTTCTTAAGTGTCGTGGATCTGTAGCACTGCTCGCTTATATTGCTGATGAATACGTTTGCTTGTCATTGTTGTGTTTATGCAGCTCTGAAAATTTTGCTTGCTTCGTGGCTCCATCGTTGGGATTGTGTGATGCATTGTTAGTTAGTTTTAGGTTTTTTTGAGTCGTTAGATTGGGACTAGGGTTAGGGTAAGTTAGAGTAAATTAGTTGAGGTTGTATCGAATATTTAGGAAAGGGAGCGAAGCAACTACAGGGTGAGCGAAGCGAGCCCTGTCTGTGTTGCTGAGTGTAAGCAAAGCAACACAAGCCTACTGAGTAATAAAGTGGCGTATAAGTATATTTACGCATAGCCGATAGAATAGTTTAAACCGCAATGGTTGTATAAGTATGTATTGTATATTTAATAGAATTGTTAAAACCGTATACTTAAATAAATAACCTTCATTCGAGTATCCGAAATATGGTAATATTTTAATAATTTTTGCATTAGTAATTTAATTAAATAAAAAAAAAGTAATACTTACGTAGTCGTCGATCACGTGATTAGGGTGCACCACGGTGCAGGTGCACCAAAAAATAAACCCCTTAGTTATTTGTCCTATCTATATAGAGTTTGGAACCAGTTTTATTTTCATATGCTAACCGATCAAGACAGTTTTAACTAGTGAAAATACATCGGTTCCAAACCCTTGCTTTTTATTCTATTTTGAGCAATTTGATTGGCCACAAACTAGTATACTTTATACGCATAATGCGTATGCGGGTACGCGCATATTATGTTGCATCATAATCCTGGTCTAGACTCCTGGCGGGCCATTAATTCTGACTCTACCCTTTAAATAAATACATCCCGTGATTTCCTGATGATCATTGATTATCGTGAGGTACTGCCCCCCTTTTTGAGTTTGTATCGCTCGCAAATAACTTTATCTTATATTAAACATATGGTTGACATCATATTTTGTGAATATTATCACTATCACATGACATTGAGTTCAGCCACATTCTCTGCCTACCCATTCCAGAAAATTATTTATGTCCGTATCTGTTTTTTCTAGGTCAAGTTCCAAGAATTTTCTTGCCACTTGCTCGCAGGTAGCGTACAAACGACGTTCACGGTCGTCGGCGAAAGGCGGTGGGATAGATTCGTATCGGGAAAAAAGGCAAGACAGATGTGTTGCTTTACTCAAGCAGAGGTTGATAATTGAAACAATAAATTAATATTACAAATGGATATAAACAAAATATCTAAATAAAGATTCACCTCGTTTAACAATATGAGGGGGGACACCAGCTAACGTAGCACAAAATGTGCCCCAAGATGAAGTACTCCGACCAGGTATAAGACTGAACAAAATTTATATTATTAGAATAAAATAATGAAATCTGATTCTTAACATTAAGCTGATTCACCGGTATAAAAAAGTCAACTCTTCGTCCTTGTCATCGTTCATGATTTCCATAGTTGTCAGTGAAATCGGGAGAAATCGGGAAAGGAGGTTATTCTCAAAAATTTCTTGATAGTTAGATTATTAAATAATATTATTGACTATTACGCAGGAACACTCTGAAAATTTTTTGCAAATCACATGATCAAATATTCATTTTCAGAGTTCTTTGGTAGTTGTAAATACAGATATATATTTTAAATGATAAAAACCATGAAAATGTGTTGCCGCAATTATTTTCGGGCAATCTTTACCGCGCTTTAATAGATGCTCCATGACACCACAAAATAAACCAGCTCCATCTATTTAATTTTGAACCATTAATTCAAACTAATTTAATCATAGACGGATTACGTTGGCCTACCTGTAGAGCCAGTTCCTTTCCCGAATTCGTCAAAGATCAATAGAGACTTTGATGTCGAATTACGAAGCGCAATCGATATTTGTTGAAGATCAATCATGAATGCGCTTTGAATCTTTTAATATATACATATATTTATATTTATTTATTATAAATTATTGGAATGCTAATAAATGAACATTCTTTTTTACCTTCGAAACTGTCTCTTTGGTCTGAATACGAGTAAAAATTTTATCAGTTAGGCCGATAGTGGCTGATTCTGCTGGCACAAAGCTTGAAAATAATGAAAACTTTTACATTTATGCGGGCTATTTTTTTAATATACAACATCATTAATGAAGAAACAATATTTACCTTCCAATATGTGCCATATAAACGATCAACGCGACTTGCTTCAAATATACACTTTTTCCTGAATAATTAGCACCACTTAGTAACATGACACTATTATATGTATCTCTTTCACCAGTAAGGTTGTCTTCGTGCATCTCATCGTCGTCGTTCAATATACCTCTACCTCCAATAAGTTTCGTATCATTAGCGACAAAAACATTGATGCAAAGTTCTTGCAATGGGTGTCTTAAATTTTAAGAAATCCGAAAAAACATTCATCAATTTTAGAAATGCCACCAATTTTAGAAATGTTATATCCATTTTTTACCTTCCTTTTTCAATTATTAAAATATTTTCATCTGTTACAATAGGTCGATTATATCCATAACGTCTTGCAGATTCCGCAAAAGACAAAATACTTTTATTTTAAATATAATCAAAATAAAAAATCTTAAAATTTGTTGAACATATATAATTAATATTATAATTAATATTTGTTACCAATCAAGTTCAGCACAAACAGCACTTGAATTTAGAAATAATGGAACATATTCTAATATACGGTCTTGAAGCTTCTGCACTATTTCAATTTCACGATCTGCGAAAATAAAGAATATTCACATATGTAAGCAAGAACTTTTATTGAAAATTCAAGAATCAATTCATACATTCATACCAACAATAAGACCATGTATGTCACCTAAATATTCGTCAAGTTCTATTATATTATAAGTATAAAGGTCACGTACTTCACTTATAACACGATAACACAATATCCAAAGTTATTAACATGATTATAATACCTCTCATCCTGTCATTTTTATAATAAACAGTAGTAGCAGTGCTAAACTAATCACACATTTGAGAAAGGATTTTGTATCAATAATAAATCAACATGTAAGTAATCAAAAATGGTTAGATAAAAAATTAACATACTTGATAGTACAATCCGTCAATTTTAAAATCCTCTTCATCCCTCCATTCTGATTTCAACGGGACAGTGACAAGATATCCCAATTGGGGGAAATAAATTACATTCAAGGTGGATGCAAATTCAGTGGGAATCGATGTGCTAATTTCACGTGCAACTTCGAACTAAAATGATTAATTCACGAAAAATATAAGTGAAAATTAATTAATCTTAAAGATTGGATCAGGGTAGAAATTGTTATTATATGACTATCTGAAATATATAATGGTTTATAGGGTAATCTAATAATCCTTGGGTAGGGATTTTCTCAGCGGGTCCAATTCTACTTAATTTACAACCGTATTTACCAAAAAGTCATCCAAACCGTCGTAAGTTCTTTTCATGTGATCAAGTTCCTTTAATTATGTAATTAGCAATTAATAAACGTTTTCGTTATTAGATATAAAATAAAATGTCATTAAGTTTTAAAAAAACCTCATCAACATGCGGTTTGACAACAATTCGACCTTCTTTAACGCTTTCGTCAAAATCAATCTTGGATAAAATTGATTTATAGTTAACAAGACTGCCAACATTATAAACTTTATAAAATGTTTATGATAACATATATGCATATAAGGTCAAATTAATATTTTTTTTCAATTCTCACCACATCATTAATATAAGAACCGATATCCTTTAAATCGGATACTATAAATGTTTCTTTTATCTATTTGCACAAATTCTTATTAATGTCTTTACATTTAAAAAACTCGAAATTCATGACATTCACAAACCCTAGTAAATATTTGAATATTTTCAGATCGATGCAATTCTTGCACAAGATTACGTATTTTAAGACAGTAAAATGCATACTATATAATACATATTATGTTATAAAATATTGAAAAAAATTGCACATATGAATAATTCATCGAACCTGAAGCAAAGATTGCCAATCTTTTATGTTTAATCTTCCATTCATATTTTCAATAATCTTTGGAATATTTTTTATATGTTTTAAACATGTAGTAAACTGTCCTGAAATGTCCAAATTATCGGGCTGAAGGAAACATTCGATTGTACGATGTCGTTCATCAAGGACAGCAAGATCAAGGGTAGGTCTGAGGAACCATTGTTTAAGCAGATATTTACCAAGGACCGTACGCGTGTTGTTAAGAATACCTATTATTATAAATATATATTATAAGAATTCAATATATCTTTATAATAATATGCAAAGAAACTCACCGAAAAGTGATAATCCCTCTTTTGATTTTGCTTGCATATGCATGTTTGGATGTGACTCATCTTCAAATATTTGAAGAGAACTTAAAAAGATACCATAATTATTCAAATTGCTTACTGCTACGCCACAAAGTTTCTTAAACAAAAGAAAATCTACCTTAACGTATCTGCATTGATATGTAGGAATTTGTTTCTTTAATTTTTTTTTAAAAAAAGAAAAGAATATAAATAAGAGTTTACTGCCAGTGTTGGCATTGGACTTAACATTTGAATCATTTGTACGGTAGGGTCTCTTGCAGTATAGGTGACACTATGAATCAAAATGTATTATTAATCAATTGATTATGAGTAGTGCACATACACTGCAAGAGATCACATTTGAAAATAAGTCCAATTCCAGCACTGTTTACCATGATCTAAAAGTTAATTTAAATTTATTTATTTTTACAAAGAAAATTGTTCTATGCCCAACACGCCCACTTGCAGATCTTCAGATGAAGCACCAGTTATTTTAGCCCTTGAAATATAATTAATCAAAGCTCCTGCACAGCATACCTATCAAACCCAATATGAGAAATTTTGAATTTTTTAAAATTTCATAAAATATTGAAGTATATAATTATTAACTGTTTCAATGCTCTCCAGGTTAACGATACTAGATAAATGTAAATATGTCTCTTGTTTGCTAGCTTCAGCATGTGATAGCACGTGCCTTTGATCACCCAAACGAATGGAAAATAGCTTTGTTTTCGCAGATGCATAAATGAATTCAGATCCTGGACGTATTTCTACAGTAGATGGAATAAGAGTCGAACCATCTATCATAAATTATGCAAATGATATATTAAAATCTTGTTAAATCTTAATAATATTTAATCGATAAATAAACATATTCACCTTCTGTCTGTAAAGTCTGAATAAATGCATCGTCTGCACGAGAACTAACAAGAGTTATAGATGGTGAAACTTGAAAGCGCACTAATTTTGAGGAAAATTTGAATAAGGATATATTTACACATAATTTCTTTGATAGGCAAGCAAACTAACTCACATAAATTCACCATATCGTATGGTGGAGACTCAGCTACATCATCCATAAGGTATAACTTAGAAGTAACGACGTTGTAATATGCGCATCCTAATTTACGATTTCTAAGATTGACTGCCATAATGACCTAAAACCATTAAAACATGTCGCGTAAAAAATACGCAATTTTTAAAATAAAGCTCAATTAGGAAAGATCTACACGTCTTTTCTACCTTATCGACACGTCCATCTTGTGTATCGGATATATCTTCGCTGTCGCCGAATGTTATTCCATGACTCGAAGTATCGACATTTTCAGAGACTTTTTCCTGCGGAAATAGATTACTTTTTTGCGACTTATTCGTCCATGATGGAGTAGATACACGTGAAGTGACCGGTTCACGCAAGGTATTATCATTATTTGATTGCGTTAATGGTTGCAAAGAATCTACAGATCCTTTAGATCGAGAAGTTTCTAGTGAGATGTGAAAATCAAGCTTCTCAGGAGGCAGATCATCACTTTTAACGTTGGATGACATTTGGACATTTTCTAAATCCATACTTTAAACATCAAATTTGGCCAATTTTATGAGTAGAGTTAAAACATAATCAATTATATGTTGAATGAAAAATACTGAAACAGAGACACGGAATTTATGCGATAAGAATTTATGATAAAGTAAAGCTCCGATAACGAATCCATTGCCCTTAAATTTACAAAAAGTGTATTATTGGTCGAATTCTAGATAACGCAATAGAGAATTTCTTAATTAAAAATGATAACTTGTGTATTGTATTAAAAAAATGTTACTTTTTTTCACTTGCTAATAAAGCTACGACGTATTTGTGCATTATCTGCACAATTATTAATATCAATTTTTCTTATCGTTATTATTATTATTATTGTTACTTGGATACTATACATGAAAGAAAATAGAAATTAAGAGAACTTCAATATGATACTAAATTAAGTAACTTTCATTGGCGTTACTCGTTTTATACAGGTTTTATACATATATATCTACAAAATTGTCTATTTCCGCGTACGTACATAGAATTAGTAAGCATCCACAAAAAATTTTGTGAAACATCAGATTTTAATAAATTCACGAAATTTTCGCTCATACGATGATAAAACGTATGCAAGTAATTTTCAATAACTAAAGGAAACAAAATGCACTCTAGAGTTGTAATTATAGGTTCTGGTCCTGCTGGACATACGGCTGCACTTTACTTGTCTAGAGCAACCCTAAAACCGGTTATGTTTGAGGGATTCCTTGCAAATGGTTTTGCTGCCGGTGGTCAAGTATGAATTAAAGAATTTTTTTATGTTTATAGAGTATATTTTATTTCAAAATATCGCTCTATCATTACACAATGATTTTTTTTTTTTTTTTTTAAAAAAAAAAAAAATACCTCTTGACATGTTTTTGTATCTCTTTTATATTATTATAGCTAACTACAACCACTGAAGTTGAAAATTATCCCGGTTTTCCTGAAGGCATAATGGGCAGTGTTATGATGGACAAATTTCGAGAGCAAAGCATTAAATTTGGTACAACAGTTTACACCGAAACTATATCAAAAATTGATATTTCTACACGTCCGTTTAAACTTTGGCGTGAAAATAAAGAAGATCAAGAACCTGATACCGCTGATGCACTTATTATTGCCACTGGCGCTGCTGCAAAAAGATTGAATCTTCCTGGTGAAGACAAGTATTGGCAGAAAGGGATATCCGCGTGTGCTGTTTGTGATGGTAATTAGAATCATTAATCAGCTTAACGTCTGTTTCATATCATATTTTTATTTATTTAATTTTACACTATCTTAAAGGTGCTGTACCTATTTTCCGTAACAAACCTCTCGCTGTAATTGGTGGTGGTGATTCTGCTGCTGAAGAATCTCTGTTTCTTACAAAATATGCATCCCACGTTTACGTATTGGTTCGTCGAGATAAACTTCGTGCTTCAAAAGTTATGGCAAATCGATTGCTGTCTAATCCAAAAGTTACTGTGTTATGGAATACCGAAGCTATTGAATGTAAAGGTGATGGTGAATTACTTAATAGTTTGGTGATCAAGAATAACCAAACTAAGGAAATAGAGGAACTATCTGTAAATGGCTTATTCTTTGCTATTGGTCATACGCCAGCTACCAATTTAGTTAAAGGAAAGTTGGATTTAGATGAGGATGGTTACATTCTTACTAAACCAGATAGTACCTGTACAAATATAGAAGGTGTTTTTGCTGCAGGTGATGTTAAAGATAAAAAATATAGGCAAGCTATTACAAGTGCTGGATCTGGGTGTATGGCTGCATTGGAATGCGAGCGTTGGCTGAGCGAACACTTTGCTGAATAATAATTGATCTACTTCCATTTCACTTTAATTAAAATTTCATTATTTAATATATATATATAGAATACTAAAAAAATGTAATAACGATAAATTATACTCTTTTGAACAAATTATTAATCAAATATGGTATAGTTATATACTAATTGTAAGAATTTTTTTTTTTTTTTTTGCTAAAAAACCAAATGTAGTTAGACAATTTTTATGTTAAGACTATATAATGCTAATTTTTTTGGTTTTAATAGTATTAAAACTTCAGAAGAGATGCAACGCTTGACTCAATTGTTCGATTTTTTTTTTAGCAAATTTGTTTGGAAATTTATTTTATTTTTCTAAAGTTACAAGTTTTTTTTTTTTTTTAATTAAAATAAAGATAATATTTACATTTTAAATTACAATTTTTAAAAAAATTTTTTTAATTTGTTTATTAAAGATTTTATAATTAGGGTTTATATTGATCATTTTTATTTATATAAAAAAGTTTAACTTTTATACAATAGTATGTATTGTATTATTTTTTGTTCGTTATTTGTTTGCAAAATTTATAAATTAATATAATAAATTTTACTAAATCTTATTATATAATTACAAGTGTTTGTGAGGCCCCTTTACTGTATAGAATTCTGCAACAGAATTTATTTCCTAATGCAGTATATACAGTGGTTACGGTTGAGTTAGTATTGAAGTTTTCATGATTTTTACTTTTAAGCAAACAAATTAAACTTCATACTCAGACCGGTAATTATTGAACTATTAAACGATTATAGTTATGCATACAGTATGTTTTTTGAAACACAAATGTTAAAGCGAACAGAATTAAACTTCATACTCACCCCGGTAATTTGTTTATCGGGTTGCCCATGCTTGTCTTTTATGTTCGTTATTTTCTTCTCGAAAAGTTTCAGATCCTTACAATTTCTAGTCTTAATTCTACCCAGCATTATGTTCTCCTAAAATTTTTTTTACTAATAGAGAGAGGAGGGGGTTAAAAGGAGGGTAATGTAAACCATTGAATCGAATTGGTCTAACCTAATTGTGTGAAATCATTAATGGAAAAACATGACAGTCATTCCAATTCTTTGTTTTCTTGTTGTGCAAAACGAAAAATTAACCTGCATAAATTTTTACGTGAACATTATTTTTATAAATTAAAAAAAATAAACCTGACTCACCGATCCATTATAGATTCCATTTAATGCATAATGAAAAATCAATTTTGTGATGCCTAATCTTAGATGCAAATTTTATTATATCAATTTACAGTAAATTAAAAAAAAAAAAAAAGCCCACCGACCGACCAAAGTTTTCAGATTCCATGTAATGCAAAACAAAAAATCAACTTTGCGTGATTAATCTAGTTATGAATATTATTTTATTAATTTGAATTAAAAAAAAAAAAAAAAGACAACCGTTCCAATTCTTTCCTTGTTAAAAATTACCTTACATATCTTTTTATGTGAACATTATTTTATTAATATACAGTACAATAAATTAAAAAAATAATCCCAACTCACCAACCCATTTTCAAAACTGCTCGATACGAAGTATCGAGGCAGTTTTTGTCTCGAATCAGTTCGGATCAAACATGTAACATGCCGATCCAGTCATATGATTGATCGTTTGATAAATTTTGATTATAGTTAGGTAAGTATGAGGTAATTTTTGCAAGGTATATATTGATAACGACAGAGTATGTGGGAACGTAACCTTGTTTCTTCTGCGAACCCGAATTTCATTCTGGTTATATCGACCCGCCCCCCTACCCCTAGCATTGCTCGGATTGCACTATGACCTGTCGGACGACAGTCTTACAGGGGTAGGGCCGAGGCATGAGTTTTTGATAGCCTGTCGAGACGACAGCTTTATACAGATATCACAGTCCGCTTTGCATGGCCTGTCGGGATGACAGTCAAGTAAAGCAAAAACAAATTAGTGTAAAAGTCTCTATGATGCAATAAAGCTGCGTAAGCTGCTCGAGAAGCGGGAGAAAGACCCATATGTGTTTTCATCGTATATTGCATCAGATATGAGAGACAAAACAAAGATTCCATTTTGTGTCGCCTAATCTTAGATGCAAACATTATTTTGTTAATTTGCAGTTAATTAAAAAAAAGCCCCCACCGACCGACCAAAGTTTTCAGACTCCATGTAATGCAAAACAAAAAATCAACTTTGTGTGGTCTAATCTAGATGTGAATATTTTTTATTAATTTAAATCAAAAAAAAAAAAAAAGTAAAAAAAACATGACAGCCATTCCAATTTTTTGTTTCCTTGTTGTGCAAAATGAAAAATTAACCTTGCGTAACTTTTACATGAACATTATTTTATCAATATACAGTAAATTAAAAAAATAAACCAACTCACCGATCCATTTGATTCCATTTAATGCATAATAAAAAATCAATTTTGTGATGCCTATTCTATCAATTTACAGTAAATTAAAAAGCCCACCGACCAACCGAAATTTTCAGATTCCATGTAATACAAACCAAAAAATCAACTTTGTGTAGTTAATCTAGATATAAATATTATTTTAATTTAATTTAAATTAAAAAAAAAGAAAAAAAAAGACAACTGTTCCAATTCTTTATTTCCTTGTTAAAAATTAACCTAACATACCTTTTTACATAAACATTATTTTATTAATATACAGTACAGTAAATAAAAAAAATAATCACAACTCATCAACCCATTTTCAGAACATTATTTTATTAATATACAGTACAGTAAATTAAAAAAATAATCACAACTCACCAACCCATTTTCAGAACATTATTTTATTAATATACAGTACAGTAAATTAAAAAAATAATCACAACTCACCGACACATTTTCAGATTCCATTTTGTGTTGCCTAATCTTAATTTGCAGTAAATTAAAAAAAACTCACTAACCAACCAAAGTTTTCAGATTCCATGTAACCATATAATACAAAATGAAAAATCAACTTTGCGTTGTCTAATCTAAATGTGAATATTTTTTATTAATTTAAATTAAAAAAAAAAAAAAAAACATGACAGCCATTCCAATTCTGTTTCCTTGTTAAAAATTAACATTATATACCTTTTTTATATGAACATTATTTTATTAATATACAGTAAATTAAAAAAATAATCACAACTCATCAACCTATTTTTAGATTTCATTTTGTGTTGTCTAATCTTAGATGCAAATATAATTCTGTTAATTTACAGTAAATTAAAAAAAAACCCTCACCAACCAACTGAAGTTTTTAGATTCTATGTAATGCAAAACGAGAAATCAACTTTGCATGGTCTAATCTAGATGTGAATATTTTTTATTAATTTAAATTAAAAAAAAAAAAAAAAACATAACAGCCATTCCAATTTTTTGTTTTCTTGTTGTGCAAAATAAAAAATTAACCTTGCATAACTTTTTATACATGAACATTATTTTATCAAGATACAGTAAATTAAAAAATAAACCAGACTTACCAATCTATATAATTCTATTTAATGTATAATGAAAAATCAATTTTGTGATGCCTAATCTTAGATATAAATATTATTTTATCAATTTACAGTAAATTAAAAAAAAACCACTAACCGATCGAAGTTTTCAAATTCCATGTAATGCAAAACAAAAAATCAACTTTGTGTGGTCTAGTGGTTTAATCTAGATATGAATATTATTTTATTAATTTAAATTAAAAAAAAAACATGACAGCCATTCCAATTCTGTTTCCTTGTTAAAAATTAACATTATATACCTTTTTTATATGAACATTATTTTATTAATATACAGTAAATTAAAAAAATAATCACAACTCATCAACCTATTTTTAGATTTCATTTTGTGTTGTCTAATCTTAGATGCAAATATAATTCTGTTAATTTACAGTAAATTAAAAAAAAACCCTCACTAACCAACTGAAGTTTTTAGATTCTATGTAATGCAAAACGAGAAATCAACTTTGCATGGTCTAATCTAGATGTGAATATTTTTTATTAATTTAAATTAAAAAAAAAACATGACAGCTATTTCAATTTTTTGTTTCCTTGTTGCGCAAAATGAAAAATTAATCTTGCGTAACTTTTTACGTAAACATTATTTTATCAATATACAGTAAATTAAAAAAATAAATCTGACTCACCAACCTATTTTCAAATTCCATTTAATACAAAATAAAAAATCAATTTTGTGTTGCTTAATCTTAGATACAAATATTATTCTATCAATTTGCAGTAAATTAAAAAAAAAAAACAAAAAAAAACAACCAACCGTCCAAAGTTTTCAAATTTCATATAATGCAAAACAAAAAATCAACTTTGCATGGTCTAATCTAGATGTAAATATTTTTTATTAATTTAAATTAAAAAAAAAAAGAAAAAAAACCATGACAGCTATTTCAATTTTTTGTTTCCTTGTTGCGTAAAATGAAAGATTAACATTATATAACTTTTTACATGAATATTATTTTATCAATATACAGTAAATTAAAAAAATAAAACTGATTTACCAACCTATTTTCAAATTTCATTTAATGCAAAATAAAAAATCAATTTTGTGTTGCCTAATTTTAGATGCAAACATTATTCTATTAATTTACAGTAAATTAAAAAAAAAAACCACCGACCAACAAAGTTTTCAGATTCTATATAATACAAAACATAAAATTTTTGCGTGGTATAATTGTCCGGAGCGTAGCAGAGGACTTTACACTAGAGCAATAGACCAAAATTTGTGTGTGTCAGGTTCCGCTCACGTGATATTAAGCCAATCAGCATTTCAAACAATACAGATTAGCCCGATATGGCAGGTGATCCTGTAAAAAATTATCTGAATGACTATTATGCTCCGGACTTTAACGTTTCACATTTTCCTAGTTTAGATGTGAATATTATTTTGTTAAAAAAAAAAAAAGAAAAAAAATCATGACAGCTGTTCCAATTCTTTTGTTTCCTTGTTAAAAATCAACCTTGCAGAACTTTTTATGTGAACATTATTTTATTAATATACAGTACAAAGTATCATAATGAATGAAACTTGATTTTTTAACTGATTTATTAAAAAAAAAATTCAATTGCACTTGTCAAAAAACTGTGAAAAAATTCATCTGTTATTACTATTACTATTTTTAATCTTAAATCTGCAATTATATGATCATTTGTATAATAAATGTATAACAAATTTGCTATTTATTTGTAATTGATCTATTACTATGAATTATTCTTACGAACACATACCCTTATAAGTTAAAATTCATTTTAACTGATTTTATTAAAAAAAATTCAATCGCACTTGCCAAAAAACTATGGAAAAATTCATCGGTTATGACTATTACTATTTTTAATCTTAAATCTGATCATTTGCATAATCAATGTATAACAGATTTGACATTTATTTGTAATTGATCTATTACTCTAAGAAGATTTTTCATTAAATTCATTATGGAAGAATTA
Source organism: Gigaspora rosea (assembly GCA_003550325.1). Lineage (NCBI taxonomy): Eukaryota > Fungi > Glomeromycota > Glomeromycetes > Diversisporales > Gigasporaceae > Gigaspora > Gigaspora rosea. The sequence goes on along the minus strand of QKWP01000711.1, from coordinate 156,543 downwards.
TTAGTAACACAAACAATTGCAGATAACATATTAAATCCATTATTAACAAAAATTTCTTTAATTTTATTTTTTATGAAGAAAGCTCTATGACAATTTGCGGATAGGTCAATGATATCAATAACATGTTCTTCATGTTCTTTAAGAATTATGAATCTGTAAATAGAGTTTTCAGATATATCAGCCCAGCCATCCAAGTTAATAGTATCATCAGTAAAAGTTGATATCATGGTCAATTTTTTTGAAGATAGTTAGAGAATATTCTTGTTATAATATATCCTTTTAATATAGCATCAGAAGGAGGTTGGTAAGTAGGAGCCAAAACTTGAAAAAATCTTGGATATACGGGTTTCAACGAAATTAAACAGAAGATTACCATATATAATACCATTTAGTAGCTTGAAATAAGTTTTTTAGCTTGTGCAGGAGATACAAATTTAGCCCAATTTAAAATGCTTCCTTGTTTTGAAGATGGCTTAGCTAATTCTGATGTAATTACAATTAAGTCTTTTTGGTTAGATTTATTTCGCTTATGAGCAAAAACTGTTTTTTCATTAGCAATTTTAATATAATTAGCTTTTTTAGTAACTGGCCAGTTACTGCATTTGACAACGTGTTGGTGAAGCCTATTAGGCTTACCATCTTGCTCAAGTAAGCAATATTTGTATTTAGCAATATATCTATTACCCATTGTCTTGTCTATAGAGTGATAAAAACCTATCTACCGAGGACTTTAAGTGGGAAGTGGTTGAGTAAAACCTGAAAGCAAACTTGGAGATGAATTGCATAATTTTTAAATAATTTTATATAATAATGAAGAAAAAAACACAACAACAAATTGTATGATTTTGTTATTCAAGACATTTGCTAATTTGATTCTCTTTTATAACTTTAGGTATGTTATACAAATAATAATTGTTAATCACACTTATTGGTATTTTACTTTGTAATTACTATACTTAAAGATATCAATCTAACTGTTAAGTATTTTTATTCTGATTTTCTCATTAAAGAATTTAATTCTTTTTAATAATTTTCTTTTTAAATTTGTAAATAGGGCTTATTGCATTCTCATTTTAATTTCTTATTTGACATTTAATTAATTTTAATTTCCTTTATTAATAGGCCTATTGCATTCTTATTTTGATTTTCTTATTTGATATTTAGCTAATATTAATTTCCTTTATTAATAGAGCTTATTACTTCATTTCGATTTTCTTATTTGACATTTACTAATTTTAATTTTCAAATAAAGTATTTTTTTAAGCATCACCTTTTATACAATGCAAATATATAGCATTAGGATTATAGCTACTTTCCTGAATCAAAAGCTTGCTACATCGACCTAAATCAAAAAACTTATTGATTTGGTTGAATAATAAAAATTGGCATAGTGATTAATATTAACACTTCCTTAACATACCATTTAATTACTTACTATTTTTAGATTAGACTGTGAATAAACAATATGCAATTTTTATATAATTAGTGTTTTTATTCGTGAATACTTTGATGAATCTAAAAATCTGCTGATTTTAATCAAGTGGTTCTTATATAAACATGTGAATATAGTTCACTAGTAAAAAAAAAAATCTTAGAAAGAGCAAAATGTAGAAGATTATTAGCCCGAATTTAAAGTGATAAAATAGTATAAGTAATCAATTTAATAAATTTGTATTGATAAGAAATAACTTAATATTTATTTAAATAAAAAAAATGCAATCATTATTTGAATTTAAACATTTTAAAATATTCCAATTTATAAGTAATTGAATTTAGTATTTACTGACTACAGCTAACATTATTTTTATGCGATCATAAATGATTCACATTATCAGGATTAGAATTATCTTGAAACTTTTATAAGCTGTTTATAAATTTCATGCTTTTCTTTATAGTTAGTATAAAAAGCATTTAATCAAATTTTGATCGTTATAGTTAATTTACTGCATTAGTTCTGTATATATATATTTGGCTTTGATGGTCATGCCAAATATATTAAAAATCTAGCACTTTCCTTATTTGAGAGCTCTATATAAAATTATTGAGTAAAAAAAAAGCAAAATAAAAAAGCGAAGAAACTGGAGTTTACCATATCTTGAGCTACTAATGAAAAAATGCCGAAAAGCAATTTTATCTATAATTTCTTCTAATTTACTCTCATTCTAATCCTAAATTTTATTTACTTTTACTTTAGATACTTTAAATAAGAAAATTCAAAAAATTTATTATACCAGGTGGGTAAAAAGTTCTTATATAAACCCTTTTTTTTAATTATTGTTTTAACGATTACATTATTACGTAGTAGATATTAAAATAAAAAACCAAATATTAGCGGAAATAGTAAAAAAGGCCTTGAATAGGGATCCAATATAAGTAGTGTATAAGTATATATTAGGGTTTAGGGTTTAGGGTTAGGGCTAGATTAGAGTTAAGTAAAGGCATGCCTTTTGACTTTAGGACATGCCATGGGCAGGACCCCAGCCATCTAGTATAGAGGTCATACTTGTTTTTTTTTTAGCAAAAACCTCTAAAATTTGTTTTGTCATTTTTAGCAAATTGGACCATAATTGGCCATAATCTAGTTATGACCTATATAAGAGATGTCTGGGGTCCTCTATGGGCATGCCAGTGGCATGCCCCGTGCTCTCATGCCCTCTAGATATGCCTTACTGAAAACTTCATTTTAAAAAAAAAGTTTATTCAAATTAAACTACTAACCTGCAGATTGATAGCGTAAGTAGTTACGCTTCCAGGTTACCAAACGTAAGGTCGCTAGTTCAAGTTCTACTAGAAGACAAAGAAAACTATATTCAATCATGAAACGGACAGACTAAACTAGAATGCTAGGACCATAGTTGGAAAATCTAACCACATTTGCATAATTGCGTGCTCAATAGGACAATCCTAGCAAAAATCCAGTTGATAAACTTGAATACAAGTCACTTTCATTATAGTAAACTCTCGATATAGTGAGAATTGGCTATAGTGAAGAATTTTTTTAGAACAGAATTATTATTACTATAATAAAAGGCTCTCGATATAGTGAATTTCTCAATATAGTGAAGAAATTTTATAGCCCAAGGACTTCACTATAACGAGAGTGACTTGTACCTCTAGCGGAAATCTGGTCAAAAATAGAACACCTTTAGTAAAATTCTAGTGAAAAATTGAACACCTTTGCAAAATTTCAGTCGAAAATTTAATACCTCTGATGGAATTCCAGTCGAAATTGAATACCTCTAGCAAAATTCCAGTCAAAATAGTTGGATATTACCAGTTAATCTGATTAAAATATATATAGAATAGTTACAATATATTTAGATTATTAAAAAATATAGAGACCCAACAGATCAGAAAGATCCTATTAAATAATATAAGAATTAATAAATAAAAGATCGCCAATAACGACCCCAAGTTAAAACCCTAGAGAAATTTAAAAAAACAAAATTAAACTATTAGATACCAAGATAATTGCAAAAAACTGTTTTTATACTCTCAAATTTTGGGGTTTTTGCTAAAATGTATAAAATATGACTCTTGTATTAGATGTTCAGAGTTTTTGTAGTATAATCATAATTTTTACAAGTACAAAATTCTTAATTACCAATCCGGATAAGATCAGCACTATAGCTATATTATTACCATATTTGGAATTGGAGATAAACAAATATATAAACAATATATTAGTAAATCAGTTTTAGGCCTAATAAAAAGTTTTTTTTGTACTAAGTAAATATTATTTTTTAATATAAGTGAAGTTGTAGAGCAGGTTCTTGTACATCTACTAGTAAAATTTTATTAAAATCGGACTAGTAGATAAGAAGATATAAGTAAAAACATCTTTTTAAATCATATAAAAATTTTATATATACAGGTCTGATCTAGATTTTGTACTACCTTGTTTATATATTTGGTTTGCCCCAATTCTAAATATAGAAATATTGCTGATCTTATCTGAATTGGCAATTAAAAATATAATTATTGTATAAAAAGGTTTAGTCTTTGAACTTTTCAAGTATTAAACTACAATCTATTATTTACAAAAATAACAATATATTTGGCAGTAATAAGTACTGCTTTTGCTACTATTTTTAGTATTGCTTTGTTAATTATTATGGTTTTGATACTAGTAATAAGTACTACTTTAATAAATGCTATTTTGATAAGTGCTGCTTTGTAATTTTTAGTAAATATCACAATGTATTCTAAATACTTGTTTTTGTTTTTAAACTAATTCTAATTTTAATTACTATATTTTAGTTTTTCAAATACAAAATTATATATAATAAATAATAGGGAATAAAAATTTGTCACACCTGCAACATGTTGCATCCTGATTCTGACCAATCAAATTGCACGATTTTGTAGCCAAAAAATTTTATTTTTAAAAGGAAAATTATAAATGATGACCTGTCGCCATGGCGACCCCATATGTCAGCTAATAAGATTTAAGATTGGTAATTATATACCGGTAGCTTGTCTCCAGGATACCCGATTCGATCTAGATATCCCATTTGATCTAAATCAGATCTACAGGTAAATCTAGATTTTTTTTATTTTTTATTTTTTCATTTCGCGATCTAAATTCTGTATTTCTTTTTTGGCTGTTTTTAGATAAGTATTTTTTTTTTCTTTTTTTGCTTGTTGCCATCACTAACTTTTCTCTTTTATAGGTCTTTTAAATCAGCTTCGACTTGGTTCTAAGGACGAAAAATCGTTAGCAGTGACTTCACCGGAGCTGAGCTGCGAAATGGGTAGGGTTGTGGCTGGTTTTTAGGTTTTTTTATTTGAAATTTGTTTTTAAGGACGAAAAAACATTAGCAGTGACTTCACTAGATGCCGTCTTTCATATTCTTGTGGCTTGCAAGTTGAGACGCAAAATAGGGCTGGGCCAGTTTTTAAATAAGTGCTAGTGGGGTTTTTTTTATTTAATAGTTTTTTTTTTCTTCTTCTTTTTTTGCTTGTTGCTATCACTAACTTCTTTTTTCTTTAGGACTTTTAAATCGGCTTTGACTTGGTTCTGAGGACGAAAAAGCATTAGCAGTGACTTTGCCAGAGCTAAGCTGCGAAATGGGTGGGGTTGGGGCTGGGTTTTAGGTCTTTTTGTTTGAAATTTGGTTCTGAGGACGAAAAACGTTAGCAGTGACTTTGCCAGATACCGTCTTTCGTATTCTTGTGGCTTGCAAGTTAAGACACGAAATGGGGCTGGGCTGGTATTTAGATAAGTGCTAGTAGTTTTTTTTATTTAATAGTTTTTTTTTCTTTTTCTTCTTTTTTTGCTTGTTGCCGTCACTAACTTCTCTTTTTTTTAGGTCTTTTAAATCAGCTTCAACTTGGTTCTGAGGACAAAAAAGCATTAGCAGTGACTTCACCGGAGCTAAGCTGTGAAATGGGCAGGGTTGGGGCTGGTTTTTAGATCTTTTCGTCTTCGACTTGGTTCTGAGGACAGAAAAGCGTTAGCAGTGACTTCACCGGATGCCGTCTTTCGTATTCTTGTAGCTGGTATTCTTTTTTCTTTATTGTTGCAAGATACGAAATGGAGCTGGGCCAGTTTTTAGATAAGTGCTAGTAGTTTTTTTTTATTTACTAGTTTTTTTTTTTAACTTTTTCTTTTTTTTAGTTGCTTTTTTTTTTGGAGTCATCGTTCTTGGTATAGTTCTTAGAATAGGAGTCGAGATCTTTTTCAGTTTACTGTAAATAGTTTTTTTTTTTTTACT
>QKWP01000711.1:108995-126951 GCA_003550325.1 Gigaspora rosea | reverse complement strand
TGATTGGTATGGGTTCAAATAATTAGTCCTAGACTTTAGTCCTAGACTAGAGGTATTGATGTTAAAGTATGAACGCTAGAGCTTGTTTGGATAGCAAACCTATTACTATATGTTTTTTCATATTATTTCTTAATTTAGACATTTCAATATTATTTAGACATTTCGGCATAATTTAGGATTTCGATAATATTTAGACATTTCGGCAGCCTAAATATCAAATGTCGAAATATTTCTACAAGCATAAAACAATTTCGGCTAACAACATTACCTCTTCCCTTAAGGGTAGGTGAATGTAGATCATTTTTAATAGTGATTATGTTGTAATCATATGAAATCAGGTGATCGACCAATCACAATTGTAAACAACATAAATTCGACCAATCAGAATTAATCATTTTTGTGTAACTAAAGAAAATTTAAGACAACTTAGGAAAACTTTATAGCATATAGAAGTATAATTTTTTCAAATACTGTACTATATTTATTAAAATTTTACTATTATGAAAAAGTATTTTGTACTACATATTATAAAATTTTTGGATAAATTTATAACAACCGTAAAAAGTTTTATTTGTAGCACATTTTTATTTTCTATATAAATCTCATTGTACTACTAAAATCATATGATAAATGATTTACGTTCACCCTACCCTTAAAAATTAGATTATCAAGTTTATGTAACTTTTATTAAAAACTGTATAAACTATCTTAAATACTAAAATTTGATTGGCTGCATGCAATTTAAAGAAGTAGTATAATATAAAAAGTTATTTAAAAAAACGTGCATTTACAGAATATAGAATATGTACCGTATATTCCCGAAAATAAGCTACCTTTTTTGGGTCAAAAATTACACGAAAACGGGGGTAGCTTATTTTTAGCGTATAGCCATTTTTGAAAAAATTGGAAAACGTACTAATAAAAAGTTGTCCAAATGACACAAATTTTTACTATAGGTGTATTTTGATGCGCTGAACAACTTTACTTAATCGAACTTTTAAAATTTACTTAGTAAAAAAAAGTTTTATATGTAGCAACTGTCAATGCGTTTTTTGAGATTTTTGAAAAAAATCAGGAGGTAGCTTATTTTCAGGAATATACGTTTTTAATACTATTATAATAACTTCTTACGGACAAAACAAAAACATGCATTTAGGGAGGTATTGTATTTATAGAGGTTGCATTTATGGAGGCCTGACTTTATGATAGTAAATAGTTAAATGATTAAAACAGTTTTAGGTAGTTAGCTAAAGCAAAGCAAGGTTTAAAATTACTTTTTTGATGTAGTTATAGTTAGAGTGTTATATAAATATCAAGAATATGATTTATATCCCTTGGATTGTAGTAGAACACAGGCAAATTTGCCTGCGTTTTTGCACTTTTTTAGCTCTAATTTACTTTTTTAAAATGCTAAAATAATTAAATAAAACTTTGTACAATTATATTTGAAAATAAGGATTACTTTTTTGCAAAATTAGTTTTTATATTATAAGAAAATAAATTATAGTTATATATAAGCTAAAAATAGATAATTTTAAGAAAAAATTTTTTTAAAAAATTTTATTACAATTTTTCTGCGATCTTATTTAGTTTTAGTTTTAGAACTATAGTTCTTAAGACAATATTGTAGTTTATATAAAGGATGACAACTTTCATTATTGCAACTTTAATGATTTACTTGTAAAAATTAAGACTTGTATTAAAAGTAAAGATTTTTTTTATAGACGGGAACATATAAAATTTGAAAAAATCTAAAAAAAATTTTTAATAGTAAAAATGCCAATACAAGAACTTTAAACATTTATTATATTAAAGTTTACTAATGATTTTAAAAAAAAATTATAACAAAGTTACTAAAACAAAACTCAAAGAATATTTTTTACTTAGAAAAGATATGGCTAAAATCAATATTTAAAATTTTATTAAAAATTTTAAAATACGCAGGCAAATTTGCCTGTGTTACAATTTAAGGGATAGTATATAGATTAAAAATTAATTGGTAATTCAGATATGAATCAGAATATCTTATAATAACATTTACTAGAGTGTGGCGACATAGAGAAGCTGTCTGGTTGTCACCCCAAGCGGCAGGTCTAGAGTTCAAATCCCACTGGAGACGAATTAGAAAATAGGCTTGTGTTACAGTAATATTTGTTCATTGATCGGTCGGTATATTACCTGTAACCTTGGTACCACCATCTTGAATGGGAGCATCAGCGCAGTTGTGTAAGTTACACAGACAAATTCAAGGGACCGGAACAATTGAAACCCGTTTGGCAAGCCCCGAGTAGGGAGGTAAGGAAGATCCTTCTACGGTGCTATAGAAGCTTTTACAACCGGAGATCGGAGAACTAAATGGAATATACTGCATGGCAAAAGGGAACACCAACCTGGCTGCCGGAGTTGTACTGGAGGAAAAGGACCTATGTTTCAGAAGTAGGTACCAAAGAAAGGGAGCCCATCGGCATATAAAGCCGGGCAGACCATTCCTTCCGGGCCAACTGGCTTGGTAGTTTGGGAGGGATCGGTATAAAGTTAGAGGTGTCAAATATGAGTACTGGGGATCAGAATGAACCCTACAAAGGCAGACGGAACTGACCGACCAACAAGAAGTGGAAACATAGAGGTGTGTACGCAGTGTTGTACACGGACATTGTCTCGCCAATTTTACAGGGACATGGACAGTCCGGGATAGGAGGTCCGGGACATGTCCACAATATTGTCCCGACATGATATTGTACACGGACAATGTCCGCCTAATTTTTAACTTAGTCCCTACTATGTCCGGGACATGTCCGCCAGATAAACCAATCAAATTGCGTAATTATGCAGACCCTTGGTTTGGGTTATATGAAAATTTCCAGAGAATACAAAGAATTTTATTGGCTGGTTATCATGTATTTATTAGCTAAATGTCTGGGACAAAAAAATTCTGGGTGGACATGTCCCTGACGTCCCGTCCCATACTGTCTGCTGTCCATGTCCGTGTCCCATAACAACACTGCGTGTACATGTCAAAGCCCAACGGAGCTCTGGGTGTACCTATATGGGAGTCTTAGAACGTTAAGAGGATTTGGGACCACCAGTAACAGGTATAGCTAGTATAAGTGCATGTAGTGTAGATCGGGTTGGCTGAACCTCATGATGCCATCCAACTACATCAGGGACTGGAAGCTTTGGTGAAACATGCCTGGATACTCGTCACCATAGCTGGAAGTACAGACGTTCGCATATTTTTGAATTCGGAACCCAAATCCTGGGTTCCCAAGTTGCAGGAAAATCGGCTAGTTGCGGCAGCATACAGGCTTGAGATACTTACACAATGTGGTAGAGGCAGCTGCATGGCTTGAGATACGAACTCCTGAGAAGTACGCTAGTAAGAAACTAGGTACACCAATTTAGAAGCAGAAAGCGCCTACCTGGAATTACATACACCAAATTAGAAGTGATGATATTAGGAAATGTGGGTAAAGTGGTGGACATGTGAATACTAACAGTTGGTTGGGGAAAAGGGACGTCCAAAAACCAGGCTAGCTATATAAATGGGAGTATGATAGGCTCCGGTAGGTTTAGGTTATGAATAAATTAGTCCAAGTCTCGGTACTTAGTAGATAGTATAATAATTGTAAGCAATATATTATAACGATTAATATACACTTAATAAAGTCCAGAGGCATGACTTCACCTTAACAATAAAAAAAAAATAATAATAATAAAATTTACTATTGTTTAAAAAATCTGCATGTCCAAGAAATAATAGAAAAACATATAATTACAAGGATTAAAATACTTATAACTCATAATCTATTATTTTAATTTTAATATTTTAATTACTATTATAATTAAAATTTCTTTCTTTAAAATAAAAAATAAGATTTATTTAGTAAAAAAATTATTTTACCTTGTTGGAAATGCAGATTTGGCAAAAAGTAAAAATTATATAGTAAACATAGCACAATATGATAATTTATTAAAATTTGTTCTGTTTCATATTCGAATTATTAATTAAATTAATATTACTTTAGTTTTAGAGGTCATCTAAAGCCTGGCACCCTTGGAAATTACCCAATATATAACTTGGATTAAACAAAACAAAGCAAGATAACAAAAACACGAAATATATAAAAAGCAGCTATTTTAAACCAGACTTGGTTGACTAAGTAAAAGTGTCAAAAATGCGATTTTACTATCAACCCTAACTCTAATATTAATTAAAAATTGGAAAAATCAGGTAATTTCGTAAGGTGCCAGGCTTTAGATATCCCTAGTTTTAGGCAGATAATTGTGGTTATATATATATACTAGTGTTAGGGGCCCGGGCGTTGCCATGGGCTAGAAGTTTTAATTGTTTTTTATCATAGTTTTTAATTGTTTTTTTATAATAGAATTTTGAGCGCCTTTTTAGTATATAGAATTCTAATAGTTGTTTTAGTTTATATATTTTATATTTTATATAATTTTAGGGCCTAAGGTTATTAGAACAAAGTTATATATATATAAATCCCCCACCCAAAGCTCAATATAATGAAAGCTGACCCTAACCCTAACCTTTAGGTCTCAAGATTATTATTAGACCTCATGATAATTAGTTTAAAGTTATATATATCAATACCCCCTCCCAAAGCTCAACATAATGAAAGCTGACCCTAACCCTAAACTTTAGGTCTCAAGATTATTAATAGGCTTCATGTTTGTTAGGATAAAGTTATATATACCAAAACCCCCATGGGTTAGTGTTATTAATTTTTTATTTGGGATCAAAATGAACCCGATCTTGGTTCATTTGAACCCGGTCATGGTTCAAATGAAGCCGAAATTGGTTCAAATGAACCCGTTTTGGTTCAAAAGAACCAGATTTTGGTTCAAACGAACCCGATCTTGGGTCAAAAGAACCCGATATTGGTTCAAATGAACCCGATCTTGGTTCAAATGAACACGAAATTGGTTCAAATGAACCCGATTTTGGTTCATTTGAACCCGATCTTGGTTCCTGAACCCGATCTTGGTTCATTTGAACCCGATCTTGGTTCATTTGAACCCGATCTTGGTTCAAATGAACCCGTTCTTGGTTCAAATGAACCCGTTCTTGGTTCAAATGAACCCGTTCTTGGTTCAAATGAACCCGATCTTGGTTCAAATGAACCCGATCTTGGTTCAAATTAACCCGATCTTGGTTCAAATTAACCCGATCTTGGTTCACTCGAACCCGATCTTGGTTCAATTGAACCCGATCTTGGTTAACTTGAACCCGATCTTGGTTCATGAACACCGATATTGGGTCATTTGAACCCGATCTTGGTTCATTGAACCCGATCTTGGTTCATTAGAACCCGGTTTTGGTTCATTTGAACCCGATCTTGGATCATTTGAACCCGATCCTGGTTCATGAACCCGATTTGAACCCGATTTTGGTTCAATGAACCCGATCCCAACCCGGTCCGGCGGAGTTTGAATTTTTGTGTAACCCACCCATTTTCATGGGAACACAAAAGCCGACCTCTATTTTTGGTCGGAGTTTGAAAAAATTCAAGGGTCAGTGACCCGGGTAAGAATTTTTTCAAGGGGCGGGTGGGTGGGGGAGGTGGAGGGAAGAATTTCAAAGATTTTTTTAAGGGTGGGTGGGGGGGGGAGGTGGTGGGTAAGAATTTTCTAGAATTTTTTCACGTGAATTTATAGTAATATTTTGGTGTGGTAAGTAAAGGACCTTTAAAAATTCAGGGTCATCAATATTAAACTCAAGCGCAGCGCCCCCCAAATAGTGACGGACATTAGCGCCTTAGAAGGGGTAGATGGTTAGGGTTAGAGTTAGAGTTAGAGATATGTCAAGAGATATAGACACCATCTAGTCAGTTTATTGTCTAAAATTAACAGATTATATATCAGATATGGTGATTTTGATAAATTGTGGAGAAAAAATACTCATGATGGTATTTTTGAATGTGAATCATATGGGCTGCCGTCAATAGAAATCAGGCAAATTATCATTTTGAAAGTCCTTAACTCAGCTCGGTGAATTTCAAAGTCATTATCATCATTTAGTAGTCAAAAAAAAAACTCAGGTCTAAGCATTCTTTAACTACCAAATGAACCAAAACTACGAGCTGTGAAAATTTTAAAATGATAATTTGCCTGACGGTAGTCCATATTCTCTCCGACCCAAGTCTTCCGTTAAGCTCCGGACAATAAATTAAATGCTTGAAATTTATTGATTCCAAATCTGTGTACAATGAGTTAGACAAAATAGTACGTACACGGTACAAAAATGTTAAAAAAAAAGAAAAAAAATTCGTATTATACATATGACTTTAGAAAATAATTTTTTATTATAAAACTTCCGGGTAAGCAATTTAAAAAAATTTTTATAGTAAACTGGGTTTGTGGCTCGTCTTTAAAATTGAACAATTAATAACAATTAATTAACATTGCATGGCGAACGATATAATAGTGTGGATTTTATCAGAGAAAACTACATATGGGAGTTTTATTAAAATATCGAAAACGCATTTGTTAATTAGTCACATGATACCGAATTAAAGGTTTGTTAGTGGCTTGGACAAATATGTATACATCGTCCAAGTCAACTGACCCGAATTTATAATTGCTAATACAGCATTCAACTCATTCATTTAATTTTTTCGTCTTTTCTCGCAATAGTTTGCCGATATAAAGGGATTATTGTATGTATGTTCTTGCATTTTGTATTGTACCATATCTTGACGTAGGAATATAAATAATAAATAGCCTTGAGTAAAATAGTTTATACTGTATAAAGCGATCTTCACATTTTCTTGATATAACACGGAAAATACTTACGATTCTAAAATAGCCAATGCTAGCATGCTAGCACCCACTTCGTCTTCATCTCTTGTTCCCCAAGAGAGTTTCTCACCGCCCTCTGCCGCTTCAACATCGGCGTCGTCATCGAATGCAACAGTAATTGGCGACAGTAGCGTTAATAGCAAGAATAATTTATCAGAATGTCTCACCACATCGTCCTCAACGACACCTTCCTATTTTATGATATATTACTGGACAATATTGTATACTTATATATCAAATATTTTCAGTAAAGCAACTGCACGGCTGCGTAGGCGTTCCACTGTCGAGCATGCATATTTAACACAAGCAGCACATTCACCAGACGCGAATAACAACACAAATAATAGCAATTCCTCACAACCACCACTACGTCGTTCTCCACGCTTTAAATCAAAAAGGCCGTTGCAGCAGCAGATTTCTTCTTCTTCGTCTGATAACCTTTCCCTTCAAAAAAATAATTCGGCGCTTCGATTTAGAAATAATATAAAACAAGTTAACCAAACCTCATTGACATCTTCACAATTATTTTCTTCGTTGATGAAAACAAAAACACTTATCTTGGATTTAGACGAAACGTTGATACATTCAACTTCAAGGGGGTTACGAGCTGATGCACATATGATTGAAGTTATGGTGGATAATCATGCTTGCCTATATTATGTCCACAAAAGACCACATGTGGATCACTTTTTAAAAAAGGTAAGAAAGTTAATTATTGAACTGATTATGCATATATACTAAAATAAGTGTAATAAATGATTAGGTTAGTGAATGGTACAAGGTGGTTATTTTCACAGCCTCTATGCCTGAATATGCCGACCCAGTAATTGATTGGCTGGATCCAAATAAAAACTTGATCTCATACCGACTTTTTCGCCAGGTATAGATGGTATTTGTGACTTGGGTTTATAAATATTAATTGTGGATAGGATAGAATGTCCATGAAGATTTTTTTTTTTTTTTAATTATATCAGTCTTGTACCAATCGAAACGGAGCATATATCAAGGATCTAACGATCGTTGAGCCTGATCTTTCGAGAGTATGTTTAATAGACAATTCGCCAATTTCTTATGCGATGCACCAAGGTAACCAGTAAATAATTAGAATAATAACTCCTTGTCCAAATTTATCATGACGTTTTTTTTTTTTTTTTATAGAAAACGGTATACCAATCGAAGGTTGGATCAGTGACCAACATGATGAAGCACTGTTAGATTTGTTACCCTTTCTTGATGCATTAAGATTTACTGAGGATGTGAGGTCTATACTTTCTTTACAGACTTATTGAGAACAAGAGATTTGAAGAAAAAAAAAAAATTAAATATGTATATGTTTCATGAATTTATCTATCATTCAGTATATATTATTTGCTGTGTAAACATTGCGCTGATTTTTCGAAATTTCATTCAACTGTCATTTAGTTGTACTAATATTTGTGTATCTCATGCTTTTTATACCTCGTAATGTGTACTTTTTTTGTTTTCAGAAAGCTACCTAGATGTATAGGAATTGAGTTTCGCTAGAAACTTCTAAAGATAATGCAATTGTATATGATCAATTACTTCTCACAATAGTTGGGAATAACATTTAAATCCACCAAGAATACATATACATTTCTTAACATTAATAAATTAAGATTGTTTAGAGTTAATGGTCTAAGCACAAAGTTGATTAAAAAACGAAATAACTTAACGTTTTATATAAATTAGGTATATAAGAAGATTAAGATTATTGTAATTATTATACGTACTCGTATATCAAAATTAACTTATGATATCGTTTAGGGAAAATTTCGTTTTTCATAATATACACGCCATAATTTTCAGATATGAATCTAAGGATTCATAATTAAACATTGTATACTTTTACCTATATACTGTACTATTCAAAAATTATATTTTGTACTTCAATAAAGAAGGCTTTAGATATTCCTGCCCATAAATCAAAAAAATTCACATCAAGCCATAAATAAAAGCAAATGATAGTAATAAAAAAAAAATAGTAAGTAGCAGGACCGGCCCACTTTAGTTATCTATCTCATCACAAAATAGTAGTTGATTGAAGTACATGCTAATAAATAATAAGAATAATAATCATCAAGGCTATTATTATTAAGACCTATTCAAGACAGTTAGTTTAAAATTATAAAGACAAACATTTCCAGTTCATCATAAGGTTCAATGACTGCTCAGTAATTGTTTTATACTTTTAGGAGTGGAATCATCATTCAAATGTTTGGTATTGAAACGTAGAGCAGACATCAGATTTGTGTATTCATCAGATCCATGGGCTTGGATTGCCTTTACGGATAATTTTATCTGCATAAATTTAAATTATATTATATAATTATATTAATTATATTAATAATTAATATTCCTACTTCGATTATTGATATATAAATTATTAAAACTTACATTAATAGATGAATGTCTATTAAAAGCTCCATGTGGATCAATATGATCATATAATATAATAGACGCAACCATCACCCTTAGACAAAAGGCGGTCATTTCAGGCTTTTGAGTTCTGTAGATATATTTTTTTCGAATGGTTAATTTTTTTTCGGTTTTCCAAACTAATCAAAGATTAAAAAGTATAACTATACCTCTTTTTCGTAACAGCAGTATAACACGCGGCAGCCAACCCTGATAGACATTCAGTTACACTTTTTCCAAAATTATTCTAGAAATGATAAAAATTGAAACTCATAAACATATGGTAATTTTACTAAATTAATGTATAATTAATTAATGTATGGGAACCCTACAGCAAAAGGGTGCAATGAGCCCAAATAAATAAATAAATAAATAAATAAAAATTTTTGCCTATTTCCTTCTTTTGCTGTGGTTCCCATATACACGAAGCTTGAAGCTACATCTGTAACAGTTTTCAACATCGGCGTCGGATATGCATAGAATAAGGAAATTTTATTTGCCAATTCATCTTCAATCATGGCCGTTCTCAAATCTGTCTAAAGTTGAGTTGTAACATATTGCATTAAACGAAATAAACAATAATAATACATGCAGAAACAACTATAATGACTCACTTCATTTGCGTGTTTTCCTCTACTCAGTGTCCTTCTATAATAAGAAAAATCATTTTGAATTGATGGTGTTTTCATCTAATTAATTTTTTATATATAAAATTAAAATATAAATACTCGAATATAAATACAATATATATATATATAGTTTTTATTTTTATATTTTAGGAAAATAACCTTTAGATAGTCAAATTCAAAAGCAAAATCCAATATTTGAGCCAATAATTTTGTGAGAGCTTGATTCTGTTCGATATTTTTTCTAACATTTCCTTCACAAAGAACTTTTAATAATTCAGATATAGCATTCTCTAATAAACAATAATTAAATAATTAATAATAATTAATAATCATAATAACAATTAATAAGTACATATCATATTATTAATTATTTATAGCACTACCTAAAGAAGTTGAATATTCAAAATATTTTTTTAATTTTGCGACCACGGGTTGAACAGCCTGCCAAGCTTCTTCTTCATTGTCAGGTGTTGGATTGGAGATTGCTTTCCTTATTAGATCACCACATCCTTCATAACGTCGTAAAGAATCCAAAAGTGTTTCAGTGGGTTGGAGAATATCAGAGACATGTTCATAAAGGGCTAATTCAGCCTCTGTCGGCATGGCACCTAATTCATTAAATTTGTCATTAATAATTGAGAAAAAAAAAAAAAACTGTGATATTAAAAGCAAGTATGCGCAGTCTAATTTTATTATATATATATATATATAGACATTCAATTCATTCATTATTAAATTATTATTTGTACTTTTATGATAAGCACCCCAAAAAAAAAAAAAAATTGACAGTATCAAATTGTTATAATTCATTTTTGCATAGAATTCCTCTATGAGAGCTTGACATTTCGGTCCATGTTAAAGCATTTCTCATTTCAATTATTACTACTTACTTTCAAGGTCGAGATTTAAATCTGGTATCGTTGTGTCACCACTCCATTTGCAAAAAAGTGAAAGTATTACTCCCATTTCGAAAAGTATGTTTTTTGTTTTTTAAAAGCGGATAAGGTGAATTATTTAAGGTTCGGGAGTTTGGATAATTTCAGCCTAGTTTTGGCTGAAAGTGCAATATAAAAAAGTTATGAGTTTTGCTTTGCTGGAGGGGAGTGAGGGTGTGAAGCCTGGCAGTTAAGAAAGGGAAAATTTTTTCAACAGTTTATTGCGTTTGTCTTGAAACACAAGCACGAATTTTTATCTTTTTATTTTTTTACAACGTAAATGGTTTTTGCATCTGGAACCACAAATCCTCATAAGGTAAAATATGAACCACCAGTTAATCATCCGATTACATGAAATTAAAGGTAGAGTGCATACATACCAAATTTCATATGAAATCTTTTCGTGTTACCCACGTGGAAATAAAACATTTGTACAAGAAATTTTCATAATAAATCATTATTAAAGAATCTTTATGAGTGTAGATCGAACTTTTATAAAGGATATTTGATCTAAAGATCAGGAAGATGTAGAACAATTAGTTGGAATGACCTGCTGGATAGAAACATATAGCTTCTAGTTGTCAGATATTATTGGATACTCGGTGGAAAAGTTTTTCATTTTGCTGTCTGGATAAATATTCAATGGTTTCCAGTTATAAATAAAATTATTTCGCGTTTCATACTGTACTTTGTGCTGTGACTGCAGAACTGGTGATTGACATGTAATTGGTTCCGGATCTAACCTAAATTTGTGTAGTGTGATCGTTAGTGATCGTCGCTAATCATAGAGGTGCTTCTTAGTATAGTTAGTAGTTAGAATATCTAAATAGGGAATATAACTTTTCTAGTTTAATTTAGGCTGCTGTTTCTATAATAAGCGACACCATAAAATCATTAAATACGGCATTATTTTTTTATAAATCTTCGGATATATCTTGAGCCTGTTTTTTTCGAACTAAAATAAAGAAATTACTTCTATTCTTCTATTCTGGTCTCATTTTACTACAGTATTAAAACTTTTAATTTTAGGACCAAAATCGGAAAGGTTACTTTATTCTTGGATTGCTTTTACCTAAATTTTATGATTTATAAATTGGCTAAACAAGACAGATTAGATTGAATTTGTACATTGATGTAAATAGAATCCATTTTCATATAAATTAATTGTTATTAAGTATTAAAATTTGCTTTTTTTTTCCTTTTAGCTATAGCTATGTATTTGATTTTGGCTTAGATGTTACAAAAAGGGAATAATTTAACAATTTCTTCAAGTAAGAAAAGTAATTAAAAATTCATATTGTAATATGTTTTAAGGTTTGTGATTTACTATTGCTACGTATAGAGTTTATAACAAACCTGATTTTTCGTAAATCTTACTGTATTTTTTACCTTTTGTAACACCTAACTATTTCTAAATATATATGAGTATATAGATATAGATATTCACATAACTTTGATCAACGATATTTGAGAATCTTCTTTAAGTCTTATTTATAGTCATTAAAAATAATTATATACTTTAAACTAAGATTTATTAAGAAGTGAGTTACTACCCGATTTGAGTCCAAAGAATTTTGAATACTTCTTTAAAATTTTTCAACCTATAAATTTCTTTAGATCAAATTACAAATAGCAGGTAGGTCATTTTATATATAAATTGCTAATTGGTATAGCAATAAAAAAATCTCGATTTTTAGTCAGAACCCTTTTTTGCTATCTGCATCTCAACTAAGATCAACGCTAATTTAAAATAACTGATACATACATAAGTATGTGCATATATAGAACCTGAATTTTAGGTTTCAATTTTTATTTTATTTATTTTTATTTTTTATTCATACTTATCAACTAAAATCTCTATGAATGTTTATCACAAGGATAAATCTTTGAGAACTTGAATTACCGGAAATAAATTGACTCAAATTGTATTAAGGTAAAATACTTTGATACTTGATTAGACAAATTGACTATTAACATACTATATATTAGCATTCATTCAACCAAAATTGGGTAATGAAATAATTCAGTATTTCTCTTGTCGAATTTAGTTATTGTATCCGAGTATAAATTGCTTTTATATGGCATCCCGAAATATAATTTATTTGAATAACTCGGGTAATTTAATTAGTAAGATATACTCGGTTAGAGATTTCCATATTAATATGGTAAGTATATACTTTTTTTTTCTGCAGCAGTGAGATAAGAGGTAAATCCCGATGCCCGAAGGGCCTTTATAAGGGTTCTATTTTTATTTCGTATTTATAATCGTAATTTTAATCTGTGAAAAGAGTAAGCTTCCGAAACTTCCGTATTTCCCCGTGGAAATTAACAAGTGTTGCTGGAAATTCGTTTTTTTTTTTCACTGATTAAAATTATAACGATAATTCTTAAAACGATATAGAAACGTGGAATAACTTTTGATATTTTCAACGAACATTAGGGGTATGCACAAATGTTACACGAATATGCTATGCTACGCAGACTTCAAAATTTTTGAAATATACAAATATAGATTTAACATATCTGATATGTATTACAGTATTACATATATTATACATATATATACGTATATATATAGAGTATGTATACAGTATATATATTTTTTATTTTATATGAATCCTTCAGTAGGATTTTGTATACTGAAAGAATCTAGATTCCACAAATTTTAGTTTCAACTTTGTAATGTAGAACATAGCATATACGATGCTAAATTAAAATTATAAATTACAAAAATTAAAAATTAATTGTCTTACGTATCTGATGTGCCAATGAACACTGACCAAAATTATAAACTTTATATTAGGTGAAATTAGACAAAACTACGAATAGTTTTAAGCATTAATTTATACCAGTACCTCAATAAGTATAACAAAAATTAAATCATAAAATTGGAAATGTTATATGAGTTCCACCAAGGGAAAACCTGTCCCCGGACTTTCAATTATATTTTGTGTCCAATTTATTCCCTGAGTGCCGTCTAGAGAAAATCTATCATCGACTTTCAATTATACTTTGTATATATAATTGAAAGCCCCAACAAAGATTTTCCTTAGACGATACTCAGGGAACAATTTTAACTGGTTACAAAATTAATTGAAAGCCTGATATCAGATTTTCCCTTGTTGAAACTCATATATTGTATGTTAGAGATGTGCTCTTTGCGTAAGTTGGTTGCGTATGAAGTTATTTGAGCGAATGAAACTTTTATAATTAATTTGCCAAGTAAATGTTTTTGTACTATATATATGTTTATATTAATACACAAAAAGTATACTGTACGTTATATGCAAAAAAGAATAAAATAAAATGTATGCAAAATTAATATGCATAAAAGTGTGCAAAAATTAATATTACAACTTTCTATTTATAAATCAAATAAATAAATAATTGTATTTGAGAAAAATTACCAATCAGTATTAACCTTCTAACTTCATTATTACTGAAATAAAAGACATGGAACAATAATTAAGATTCAGGAATAGTTTTCAAAATACCTTTTTTTTATCACTTACAAAACTAACTCAAATATCGTGCAAATCGTCTTAAATACTTCCAAAATTGCAATTCCTCGGAATTTCACAAAGAAAATTCATCGCTTTGTGGTCTTGCTTTATTTTTATTTTATTTATTTTTTTGTGAAATTACATTTATCTGCCAAGAAGATACAATTTAAAAAACGTAACAAAAATTTTCAAAGACTTTAATTGGTTTTTTTTTCTTTTTTTAACCCTTAAATTATATGTGGCACAGATTTGATGCGATTAAATTTTATAAACTAAAATAACTTATTATATAAAGTATTCTAAATCAAGATAATTAAAAAGCGGAGCAGATTCTTATAATATATATTTTATCGAATTTAGGATAGGGTCATCTTAAATTAGAGTTAGGTAGGTTTTAGGTAGTTATACATAAGTAAAATTGCCTTCCCGACAATCTACCCAAAGTGGGTTTAGAATGCTGTTTTTTTTCTTGATTTGCTTCGCCGAAGATCATTAAAATTCTATAATTTTATTGGTCAGGAATCACGTGGTTTTGGTTCGCTTTAGCAGTTAGACGACCCTAATCAAATAAAATGAAAAATACAAGAAATGAGTATCTAAACATACCTTTAAAAAATTTCGGGATAGTAATTTTACATATAATATCTACCTTAACCCCATCCCTAACCCTAATCGTAATTTCTGCATTTTAGTAATCAGCAAATTTTATGCATCATTAGTGATCCTGGCCGATCATTATTTTTCAGCTATGACTAGTTGATAAGGGCCAAAAGAGCATGGTGGAAGATCCATTTGATTGGTTGTCGATCCTGAAATTTCATTGGTTACTTATAGCAAAGTGTTCTATATGAAAACACAATGTTAACGAATCTGATTATATCTGATTAAATTTTTCAGAAACAAATAGCATCGAAAAATAAATTTTCTTTTAAATTTTCTTTAAAATTTATCAACTGTTTATTATACAAATTTATGAATTGCAAGTTATAAATGTATAGCAAACAGTTGATGAAATTTTTGATTTTCGATGCTATTTGCTTTTTGGCTAATTAGATACAATCATATTCGTTAACGATTTATCATATGGCGTTATTATGATGATCGATAAAACCAATCAAATGGATCTTCCAATCTTCCATCATGCTGGCCAAAAGTGAAAATAATTACACATAAGTGCTCGGATTTGAAAAATTTTATAATTAAGAGCCAAAATAACTTTGCATTATGACAGTAGTAATTCTTTTAATGCTATCACGTACTTATGTACTACTTTATACATTTATAATATCCTCTAGCTCAATGTAACTTTCTTTTAACAAAGATACAGTTAAACTAGGTTAAGCACGATATTTATCAATGTTTATTCGGCTCTGAACTACCCTATACAAAATTAGTTATAACCATGATTTATATTTTGCATTTACTGTGCGTTAATACTATCAAAAAAAGCAACTAATTAGCTACAATTAGTTTGAAAATTTTTCAAAAATTGAGCCCTTATATATAATTAATATTACTTTGGCCCTTATTTGTAATTATTTTTATAAATTCTTTTTTTATATATATAAGTCAATTCTTTATATATCATGTATCTAATTTTTGCAAATATTAGAAGTATTTTTTATTTGATTAGACCAATTTTTTATTACAGATCTTACTATATTTTATTTTATTTTTTTAAATATTAAAGGTGAGACCTTTCTCACTATATTTTATTGCTTTTTTTATTACCCTAGTTATATTATTTTTTAGTTAGGGTAGTGACAGATATTACATAATATTTTAGGGGGGGAGGGGGTCTCTAAAATCTTACGTTAAATATAGAAGTTTATAATAGCCAATCAAATTTCTCTTATGTAGGGTGGGGTAGGGGGCAGTGTTGTACACGGACATTGTCCCACCGATTTTTCAGGGACGCGGACAGTCCGGGACATGTCCGCAATAATGTCCCAACAAGATACATGTCCGCCGGGTAAAACCAATCAAATTGCGGAATTATACGAATTTTATTGGTAGATGATCACGTTTTGAGTCGCAAAATGTCCGGGACAAAAAAAATTCTGGGCGGACATGTCCCGGACGTCCCGTCCCGGACTGTCCGCCGTCCGTGTCCGTGTCCCATGACAACACTGGTAGGGGGTATAGTAAAATTATATTACATAATATATGTCACCACCCTTATTTTATTAAGTTTTAGACTATTTAGAGATATTAGTATTGCTTATAATTTTTTTTATATATACAATCTTTGTATAATAAAATCAATAAAATCTTTTGTACAATAATATTTGCTAATAGTATATCTGATATATAGCATCTTTTTTTTATAGTACAATCTTCTAAAATTTTTATTTTAAACTTTATTGGGAATACAAACATGGTACAGATAGAACCCTAAACAATCTATATGAGATCATATTTGAAAAATTGCTAATGGAAGCCCTTTTTTTAAATAAGATTATATTTGAAAATAGCTAATCGGCAAAAGAGTATACAGTATTTAAAAGAATGCTAATAGAGTAATTTTTATAAATCTTATATTTGAAATGTGCTAATAAAAAAAATGTAAAATAAGAATTAAAAATTTTTTTTAAAAATAAAATATTTGTTAGAATATAAATCTGTTTCTTTTTTTAAAAAAATATAAGGTTACTGACATTTATTAGATAATATTTTAGGGGGGTAAAGATTAAGAGGACCCCAGATAATTCTAAAAAAGGTAAGAGTGTTAAACTGGACGTTTTTGGCATATTGGACATTTTTTTGACCCAAACACTTTTAAATTCTGGCCAAAATTAAAATTTAATTTTTATTTTAACCAGAATTTAGAAAAGTTTGGGTCAAAAAAATGTTTGGTTTAAGACTCTTAGCTTTTTTAAAAGTAGAGTTAACGTGATAGGGCAAATTAATGTAGATCATTGCTAAATTTTTTTTATATAAGATAAAATATAATAAGACGTCATTTTGCTTATAATGTTTATATATATATTAAAAAAAATAAGCCACAATATATAAATATTGGATAACGTGATTATAAAAATTATATAAAAAGTTATAAATAGCTAGTAAGAAAACCATTAAAAGTCGATTACAAATTTTCGGGTGACATACAAAATTTCGGGTGAAACATTATGCAGTATGCCAATCATTTCGTGATCTCATTCGTATTCTAGAACATATTTGATATACGTATTGCTACAGTTCGTTCTAGATAAAAATATTTTTTTGTAAAATTGTTATAATTTATATGTATCGTCATAAAAGAAATATATATGTGTGTGTTTAACAAAGATACTTGCGTGTACAGGTACTACTGCTGCAACCTCACATAATACTGTAATATATACTATCGAAAATTTTATGCAGTAATGTTCTAGAATATTCCAAGAACACAATAATGATGATCATGTGGTACCAAAAATTTAGCCATATTTTGCATATGATCAACAATACAATTTAACTCTACCCTTAAAATTATCCAGGGTTCTGGGTTAAGCCAAATCTACCAATTAAATTTGACAAAAATATTATCTGGAATGGGGTAAGCCTTTATAGTAAATAAATATTAGTAATAAATATTAGTGCCATAACTGGTTTTTTTTTTAAAAAAATGTAACTTTGTTTTTTTTTTTTT
>QKWP01000711.1:89713-108258 GCA_003550325.1 Gigaspora rosea | reverse complement strand
TCCTCAAATTCAAATCAAATCAAATATTGGATCAATTTGAATTTGATCAAATCAAATTGACTCTGATTTGAATTTGATTTGATTCAAATATTTGAATTTGAATTTGATTTGAATTTGAATTTTTAATAGTAATTTTCAAATCAAATCAAATATTTGTCAAATCAAATCAAAGTTGGTCATATTTGAATTTGATCAAATCAAATATTGCCAAATTTGAATTTGAATTTGATCAAATATTTGATTCAAATATTTGAAGATCAAATCAAATTGCGGAACCCTACATATAGGTCAAACCCTTCTATTTATGGTAGTGAAACTTTAAAGCCACAAATTACATTAAAAAAATCTACTTGTATATATCGTCAATTTTCCTAG
This sequence comes from Gigaspora rosea, assembly GCA_003550325.1. NCBI lineage: Eukaryota > Fungi > Glomeromycota > Glomeromycetes > Diversisporales > Gigasporaceae > Gigaspora > Gigaspora rosea. The sequence continues at coordinate 107,883 of QKWP01000711.1, read as the reverse complement.
GACGCTTGAGATTTTCCTAGGTAATACAATATTAATAACATACAATAACATATGATCATCACCTGATTTCAATTGAATGTTAGGGCAGTGTCATTAATCACCTGATTATTTTTTATCAGAGGCCTACCCCCCCTCCCTCTTTCTTAATATATAAATAGTCAGGTTCTTATATATAATTTCAACTTTTTTTACCCCCCTCCCCCCCTAAAAAATCACCTGATTTTTGTTACTCCCCTTATTGTAAAAAAAATTAGTAACGTGATCACTATTAAAAAATGTAGATCATTGTACTCTACCCTTAAATAAATTTTATAAATATAGAACAATTTTGTCAACTTTGGTCCAAATTTAATTAATAATTTTGGCACCATTCAATTCCACTTAATAAAATGGTTTGAACATTACCAAAAATGTTAAAATCAAATTACTGGTCAATAAAAAATGATTTGTAGCATAGTTTTGTACAAAAATTTAAAAAATTTAAATATTTGTACAAAACATACTACAAATTATTTTTGCAAATATCTTATTAACTAGTGATCTGATTTTAATATTTTTGGAATATTTAATCTATTTTATTGAGAAAAATTGAATAGAACAAAATTATTAAATTTGGACTACTAATACCAAAATTGTTCAGTGTTTATAGAATTTATTTAAATAAGATTTTCTTATAATCTAGTAATAAATTTTTAACAATTTTGGTACAATTCAATTTATCTCATCAAAACAAATTAAAGAGTACCAAAATTATTATAATTTAATCACTAAATCACAAGTTATTGCAAATTTGTTAAAATTTTCTAGGGTCACAGATCAAAGCAAAGTAAAATTTAGTTAGAGTTAGAGTTACTTTTTTGATGCAGTTAGAAGAGTTTTTATATATAGATATCAAAAATTTAATTTATATAGTATAGATCATATATTGAGTTAATTTCATCTTAATTGATCCTATATTTGTACAATTATTTTCTTATATAATCATAGTTGAGCACACCCTAATATGGTAATTATAATGAATATAATTTTATAAAGTACCTTTATATAAGTAAAGATTATATTTAATATAAAAAGTAATTTAGTAAAAATTTTATATATAATTGTAGATAATTATATAAAAAAGTCAAAATAATACTAAATAATCCAATTTTTAAGCAATAAGAAAGTTGTTCAAACAACATCAACTCTTCCTGATAATCACCTGTACCAAAATTTTTACAACAAACAGAAAACAAATTTGCTGGAGTAAGAAGAAGAAGCACAACAAAACGATGCTTTTTATAAAGGTCAACCAAGATGGTTCTTTTGCTTTTTCTCTTGGAGACTCCCTCATAAATTTTGGCATGCAAACCAAAAGTATTAGTATACAAGATAACTGGCAAAAGGTGATGCCCTTGTATACAAAATTTTGGAGAAAGAAGTCTTTCGTCAACGAAGTTTTTTGTATATAGCTTACAAGAAGAACAGCAAAGGAGTACTCCAACATATTCATTAGAAAATTTAAAGGTCATAAACCAAATACCTACTACCATATTCTCACTTTTTCTAGAGTTTTTAAGGAATACTTTCGCCAACAAAAAGTAGGAAATTCAGTGTATTCTCTTCAAAAGATCTGCATTGTTTACCAGTTCCAAATTGGAAACAAGAGTTACGAGAAATTTATTAGGGTTCCGCAATTTGATTTGATCTTCAAATATTTGAATCAAATATTTGATCAAATTCAAATTCAAATTTGACTATATTTGATTTGATCATATTCAAATCTGACCAAATTTGATTTGATTTGACAAATATTTGATTTGATTTGAAATTTACTATTAAAAATTCAAATTCAAATCAAATTCAAATCCAAATATTTGAATCAAATCAAATTCAAATCAGTGTCAATTTGATTTGATCAAATTCAAATTGATCCAATATTTGATTTGAATTGAATTTGAGGAACCCTAGAATTTATGGTGCTGCTTATGTGTAGGACAGGAACTGACATTGATCAATTGGAGAACATTCTAGAAAATTCTTGCAAGATTAACTCTACCCCGAATGTGATTTTATATATAATATGGACTAAATTTAAAGTAGAGCTAAATTTAAAAGTATTATATAATTTTTAAATATATTTTCTGTCAGTTTCATTTTTTTTTTTTTGTTTTTTCTTTTTTTTCTTTTTTCCATATCAGAATAGACTTCTTTTTTTCTGTTTTTTTTTTTTTTGTATTGGTTTTTTTTTCTTTTTGATAATTTTTATTTTCTTGGTAGTTGGTTTTTACTTTCTAACTTTTTCATTTTGCCCTTTACGAAAAAGAAAAATTTTAAAAAAAAGAGTACGATTCTGACACGGCATTAACAACTGATCGGTAATATTGGGATTCAAGCCTCGAGCAAGTTTGGGACCCTGACGGAGATAGATATATTATATAGCAAGTCACACCTGGGTACTTCAGTATTAAGTAAGTCTTTATTTGGTTGAAAATGTATTACATACTATTGAAATAGCAGTTATTGCTTTAGTTACTGTATATTTACTAATAAATAAAGGCAGGATCGTCAAACATAAAAAAAAAAGAAAACTTGTTTAAAAGAACAAAATACACCTAATATAAATTTTTTATACAAATTAGATAACATTTTATTAGTATTAATTTTCATTTTATATATCTATAAATATAGCTAAAAAATTTGTAATTTTTTTTGTAAAAATATAAAAAAAAATAAATTTTAAAAAAATTAACCCTTTTTAATAATTCTTGGTACCAACTATTTCACAAATACAGGTCTATAAAAACTTTGTAGTTAGTATACTTGTATATAACAAAATCATTATCTAGAAGTATACATATTGGCAAAATTCCAAATTACTATACTTTAGAATTTGTCTGTATCCAAATTCCAAATATATTACAAATTAATTTTTTAAAAACTTTATTAATAATTTTTGTTTAAGGGTAGGGTATCTCATATGATATTATATATATGTAACTTTATGCAGATTACAGAATTTAGTCTCTATAATAGAGGTTGGAACCGATTTCATTTTTACAATTAGGATTTAATTTTTCAACTTCAACTTAAACTGGTTTTAACCTGAATTTAAATAAACCCGGGTAATTCAGTTTGCGATTTTAATAAACTCGTAAAACTGAATTAACTCGAATTTAAAAAAACCAGTTTTCACAGTTGTAATAACTAGTAGTTAAAACGTCCAAATATTTGTGCTTAGGGTAGCTTGATATGTTGTAAATCGGTAGATTAATCGTGCAACTAAAATTCTGCAGATCCGGGATGGAAGGAATCGAAATTGATAAATTTTGCCAATAATCCATGCTAAATAAAATTGCCGGACACTAATTTTGCTATAATATAGTTAGTTATTATTATTGATAAATGCCGGCCTAAACTTTGACCAAAATTGAATTTATATATCTAAGACAATCTGTTGAGAATAATTTTTGTATTCTCGTTCCCATCATATGATATTACATATCTCAGGGTAACATGAATACCAAATCCGGTATGTACATACTGTATCAATATACTGCACCAGCAAATTGTAGCTGTTTTCATAAATTCCAGAACAACTGATAAAAATTATTTCAGCTGAATTCGATAAGTTTTAGAATTTGGTGTTATCGGAATTTGATTTCAGCGAATTCAAAAACTTATCGAATTCAGCTGATCAAGTTTTATCAGTTATCACAGAATTTATAAAACCGCTATAAATGCAAGATTTGCAAACTCACTATTCTAGATAGCAGTAATCCGTACTTTCTGCATGGCTACATTCCTGGTATTCAATTTTTCTGTTTTATTAAATTCGATAAATCCGGTTTTATTAATTGATGATTCGCCACTCAACAGAAGAATGATCTTAGTGTAACGTGATGCAGATCACTATGTAAATCCTATATGTACGGAATGTAGTGTTTGTCCAAGAAAAACTTTTTATTTTACTAATATAATGAGCAAAGTCGATTAATTGAAAATTGTAGAGCTCAATAAGACGATTCTAACGGTGGTTAGATCATCCAAATTGGCCTAGTGGATGCCGAGATATCTTCGAAAAACAATTGGCCGCCTATATAAAATTACTATATAAACAGATATAAACAATAGTTTGTTTACATAGAAATTTTATATAGTCGCCCAATCATTTTTTGAAGATATCTTAACATCAAATGGGCCAATTTGAATGATCTAACCACTGTTAGAATCGTCTTAGTGAGCTTTACAATTTTCAATTAATCGACTTTGCTCGTTAACTTAGTAAAATAAAAAGTTTTCCTTGGACGAACGCTGCATTTCGTACATATAGGATTTACATAGTGATCTGCATTACGTTACACTAAGATCATTCTTCTGTTGAGTGCGAATCATCAATTAAATTTGATTTTTCAGTTTTATTCGGTTTTATTAAATTCAATAAATCTGGTTTTATTAAATACAAATATAAAATGTTCAAATCGGGTTAAACCAGTTTTAAATTCGGATACAACAATTCGGTTTCAACTTCTACTGTATATTTCCTGAAAATAAGCTACCCTTTTTTGCACGATTTTGACCCCAAAAAATTGGGGTAGCTTATTTTCGGCGNTTGCAGTTTTTTTTTTTACAAAGCGAATGCTTTAAAATCCTTAACTTGTAGGCTTTAATGCTTGCTCTTTTTCAAGATTTGCTAATTCGACTAAATGAACTTTTGCTTCACATTCTCTCAAAGCTACCGTATATTCCCGAAAATAAGCTACCTTTTTTGGGCCAAAAATCACACGAAAAAATGTAGGGTAGCTTATTTTTAGCGTATAGACGTTTTTGAAAAAATTGAAAAACGTACTAATAAAAAGTTGTCCGAATGACACCAAATTTTTACTATAGGTGTATTTTGATGCGCTGAACAACTTTACTTAATCGAACTTTTGAAGTTTACTTAGTAAAAAAAAAGTTTTATATGTAGCAACTGCCAACGCGTTTTTTTTGATTTTTGAAAAAAATCAGGGGGTAGCTTATTTTTGGAGTAGCTTATTTTCGGGAATCTATAGTACTCTATAAAAGATTATACAAACTCGTAACTATTAAAGAATTTTAACTCACAGTCTAATATTGTTAATAAGAAAATTTTTTAGTTGTTTAAAGGTTGTGTATTTGCTAGTAAACAGTTTTTTCATTAAATGACCTGTTTAAAAAGAGGTTTTTTTAAAAACAATATAGTATTAACTTTGTGCATATTAGTTATGATATGTTACAACAAAATTTTCTACATATAAAATTTATAAAAAAAACATATAAAATTACTATAAACTTTGAATTTATAATATTTTTTCTCCTATATATTACTTAAATAAATTTTTTATAAGAAAAAAAATTGAGCTTAAAAATCAAATTATAATTTAACTTTAATACATAGGTAACCCATTTTTTTTACAAGGTAACCTACTTCCATCGCCTAAGTAAAGTTGTTCAAAGCATAATTTACATATTTATTATTTTAAAATTGTTAAATATTTGTTTTTGACGAAGTTACATTTTTGTTTTATACAAAATTAGCAAAATTTTAATTTGATTTTTAAGCTCAATTTTTTCTTCTTCCCTTGTTTTATATTTCTGAAAAATTTAATTTTAAGTTAATACGTAAAGGAAGAAACATTATAGATTCAAAACTTATAGTAATTTTATATATTTTTTTTATAAATTTATATATAACAAAAAACTTAGTCATAAATAGTGTGACAAGTCGATTGACTGATATAGCTTCAAAAATATGCATATTAAATAAACTTTATTAAAAAACTTTTTTTTCTTTAAATTTTACAGGATATAACTTTGGTCACTTGTTTATAACCAATGATATTATAAAAATTATCTGTAATTAAAAATTTTTTGGAAGTTTATTAAAAACCTTTTGTATTTATTAAAAGATCTATTTATAGATTAAACAATATTTAGAACTGTATTAATTATAATATATCCTTTAAACTATCTGTTTTAGCAAACAAATTTGTTTGCTAAAATAATTGAACGAAGTAAAATATTAAAAAAAAATTTATTTTTATCAAAATTTCTATTCCAGCTAGTTATGATGACTTCCACCATATATTATACTCAATTGCTATAGTATAGCATACTTGAAATGATTTGAACAAGAGCATAAGTTCTCATAATAGCTGAAAGTATATCATTTTACTTGAACTTTTAAGTTACATTATCTTCCTTATATTGCCTGCAAATCAGCTCTGTAATATTGGTCGTAAAGAATCTTTGATCAACTTTAATATCATATTATAAAAGGTACTTCTATATAATGATTGTAATGATTGTCACATAAAGTCACGTAAAAGTGCTTTTTTACTATTAAATTTGATCGTAAAGACGATATAATATTACCCTACTTAGTTGATTTTTAGAGAAGTGTTAAGGAAGTTTTGCAAGATAAAAATTATATGATGTCCAGCATGTTGTGTACTTTTATTCCAGCTTAGAGAATATGGGCCATTTTAATAAAGTTTAGAACAATTGTACAAAAATTGGCCAAAAAACATTTTAGCGAACAAATTTGTTTGCTAGAGGTTAAGGGATAAACTATTTGAAAGGTTAGATTTTTTGTGTACAAGTGTTTGTAACAAGTATTTAAAACTCATTGAAAATAAATTTTTTATTATAATATAAGTAAGATTGTATAAAATTAAAAAATCAAAGATTTTTAATTTTCATATATTCATAGATATAAAATAATTTGAAAGGCTAATAAATAATAAATTACAATTTTTAGGTTAGTTAGAAAGCTTCCAGAAATCAGATGATTTCTGGATAGGTAGGTAGATCAGCTAAATTGTCGGATATAATTCCAGCCAAAATTTCATAATTCTGGTCAAAGTTGCAAAATTATTTTTGATCAAAATTATAAATTTATTAATAATATTTAATAAATTAATAACTTTTGATCTACTGGACCAAATTTGATTTAACTACAAAAATGATCCTCTTAATAAAAAGATTCTAGCAAGCCCAAAATTATAAAAATCTAATTACAGGATCCTGTAATTAGAATAGATTTGTATTACTATAAAAGTTCTATAATTTATTAAATAATTATAACCTATTTATAGTAATCCAAATTTATTTTGGTCTTAGGATTCTGTTATTAGATTTTAAAAATTTTGAACTTGCTAGAATCCTTTTATTAAAAGAATCATTTTGGTAGTTAAATCATCAAAATTGGCCCAGTAGATTAGAAGCTATTAACAATTAAAATTTAATTTTTAATTGTTAATAACTTCTGATCTAGTGGTCCAATTTTAATAATTTAACTACCAAAATGATTCTCTTAACAAGAGGATTTTAGCAAGTCTAAAATTGTTAAAATCTAATTACAAGATCTTAAGATTAGAATAAATTTGTATTGCTATAAATGGGTTATCATTATCAAATATTATAAAACGCACTTATGGTATTTTACCACTATAGATAAATTAGATTTGCAAATTTGTATAAGGGAGCTTCCAGAAATTAGCTGATTTCTAGGTGGGTGGGTAGGTCAGCTGAAGTATCAGGTGTAATTCCGGCCAAAATTTCATAATTCTGGCCAAAGTTACAAAATTATTTTTAACCAAAATTATAGATTTATTAATAATATTTAATAATTAATAACTTTTGTTCTGCTAGACCAAATTTGATGATTCAACTACCAAAATGATTCTCTCAACGGTAGAATTCTAGAAAGCCCAAAATTGTTAAAATCCAATTACAGGATCCTGTGATCAGAATAGATTTGTGTTACTATAAAAGTTCTATAATTTATTAAATAATTATAACCCATTTAGGGAGCTTCCAGAAATTACGTAATTTTGGGGGGGGGGGGTGGGGTCGCCAAAGTATCAGGTTATAATTCTGGTCAAAATTTTATAATTCTGGCCAAAAGTATAAAATTATAAAATTATTGATAACTTTTGATCTACTGGACCAATTTAGATGATTTAACTACCAAAATGCTTGTCTCGGTAAGACGATTCTAACAAGCCTAAAATCTAATCACAGAATCCCAAGATCGTTCAACTTTTGTATAATTTTAATAGTGATTTTTTAGAATCACTAAGTAAATTTCTTTAACATTGAATAACTTTTGATCCACTGGTCCATTTTGGATGATTTAACTACCAAAATGTTTATCTCAGTGAGACTATTCTAACAAGCCCAAAATCGCTAAATTCCAATCACAGGATCCCAAGATCGATAAAAATTTGTATTGTTATTAACAATACAAATCTTTATCGATCTTGTGATCCTGTGACTGGGATTTAGCGATTTTAGGCTTGTTAGAATCGTCTTACTGAGACAAACATTTTGGTAGTTAAATCATCCAAAACGGACCAGTGAATCAAAAATTATTCAATGTTAAAGAAATTTACTTAGTGATTCTAAAAAATCACTATTAAAATTACACAAAAGTTGACCGATCTTGGGATCCTGTAATTAGATTTTAACGATTTTGGCCTTGTTAGAATCATCTCATTGAGATAAACATTTTGGTAGTTAAATCATACAAAACGGACCAGTGGATCAAAAGTTATTATCAATTCAAAAAATTGGACATATAAATAATTTTAAAAAAATATAAAATTTGATTGGCTAATAGGGTATCAGGTGTGGGTGGGTGGGGTAAAATTTTGAAATTTATTAGTAACAAAAAATTACGTAATTTCTGGAAGCTCCCTTATAGTAATACAAATTTATTTTGATCTTAGGATTCTGTGATTGGATTTTAACGATTTTGGGCTTGTTAAAATTCTCTCATTAAGAGATCATTTTGGTAGTAAAATTATTGAAATCGGCCAAGTACAAAGTTCCTTTAACTTGCTAATTAAATACTTTTTAAGTATCGTTTTATATTTTTCTTTATCTGCTGATCAAAAGTTATTAACAATTAAATATTAAATTTTAATTGTTAATAACTTCTGATCTACTGGCCCGGTTTCAGTGATTTTACTGCCAAAATGATTCTCTCAATGAGAGGATTTTAACAAGCCCAAAATCGGTAAAATCCTATCACAGAATCCTAAAATCGAAATAAATTTGTGTTACTATAAATAGGCTATAATTATTTAAAAAATTATAGAACTTTTGTAGTAACACAAATCTATTTTGATCACAGGATCTTGTGATTGGATTTTAACAATTGTGGGCATACTAAAATTCTCTCGTTGAGAGGATCATTTTGGTAGTTGAATCATCAAATTTGGTTCAGTAAATCAAAAGTTATTTACTATTAAATATTTTTAATAATCATAAAATCTGATTGGCTAATTGGAGTAACAGATATGAGTGGGTGGGATAGGCTCATAGTAAACAAAAATCAGCTAATTTCTGGAAGCTCCCTAACAAAACAAAAAAATAAATTTTAATTACTTTAGAGTTAGAGTGAGACCTGGGATTTTATTTTTTATTTTTTATTTTTTTAGTGTCAAAGTGCCCACTTTGGGGATTGGCTTTTATTCAAGATATATTAGACCTTGGCACTCTACATGGAGGAAAATTTGACATTCGTACATTGATGAGAGTACAACTAGCCACACCTGCAACTTTTTGTTGCCTATTTAAGTAGCTATCCAAATGTTTTATACTAGCTGCCATATTTGTAACTCACATACTGGCATTATTTATTTAAACCCTCTAATCTTCTGCCTTCTGCCGGTCCATCTTGTATTACCGGAACACTGTTCTGGATACTAATCGCAGACCTGGAATTTTATCTGGCATTAGTATATGCAAAATTTAGCAAGAAATTTTTTTTAATAGAGCCCCAAAAATGGTTTCATAAGCAAAATTTTGAAATATGAACGTTTTTTTAAAAAAATAAACAAAAAAATGAAATTTTATGTTACATCTAATCTTAAATTTTTATTGCTATTCTAATATAATAGTTTTGTATAATATAGTATAAACACTATAGGTGCGTTTTAGTAAAACTCATAATTTGATGACACAAAAAAATTTCTTTGGTTTTCTTATTCTGGTCGGATTAGAAATTGCCAGAGTTAAAATTTTTTTTTAAGCTGCAGTAGATAAATAACCAATAGGAATTCAATGATATCATTAGTAAAAAAAAGTTGAATATATTATTATATTTTATTATACTTATATGCAATATTGCAACAATATATTTAATAAAAGAAGTTTAAAACTATATATATAATTTGATTTAATTTTACTTAGTTTAATGTTGTTTTTCCTTTTTGTTCACACCTGAACTTTACCTATAACGTTTTTTTGATAAAGACTTCCCATCACACCTAGCACATAGTGGACATTCACCTTTTAATAGCTTTATTACATTTCTATTGCCATATAAAAAACAGATAACTGGAAAGATTCCGGTGAATAATAGGGCTTTTCAATTGGTAATGCACAACTTCAAGAATTGTTCACAAAAACATATTAAAAGAGCTCATAGATGGGATTGATTTTTGTAGAATTTTTTTTGATCTATTTTCAGATTCTCTAGTTTTTTCATTAACTGTGTTGCTTTTGTCTTCATCACTAACTTCACTAAATTTTAAGTTTTCTGTGGATAAATAGCTAAGTCCAATCATATCGTCATCATTTTGTTGAATTTCATCTTGCCTACTTTTAGCTCGATCAATTTGTTAATCATCACTTAGTTGGTCATCACCTAGTTGGTCATCACTTTGTTGCCTTGTTGGTTGTTACTTTGTTGGTTGTTACTTTCTTGACTATCACTTTGCTGGTTATCACTTTGCTGGTCGTTACTTTGCTGGTCGTTACTTTGCTAGTCGTCACTTTGTTGGTTGTCATTATCCTTAGTATTATTTTTAGTGTTAGTAATATTAGTATTGATAAACCTGGTAAATGCAAGATTACAAATATTATGAAATGACATACCGCATGTATATAAGAACGTGTCTAGAAAAGATTCTAATATTTTACGTTTTTTTTTGACAGTTTTTTTGAGCTAAACAACAAACATAGTTTCTTACATTTTGAGCAAATAACAACAACTTCAACATTTCTTGTATATATAGAAGAAGGGCTAAATAGCATGGTATGTTTTATAGTAGTTTTTGCTTTGTCTAACTTTGTGTTTTGTAATTTAGTATCTTTGAGTAAGGGTCTATTTTCTTCTGTTGTAGGTGTGTCATATAACTCTTCAAATGATTTATAATAAATACCTTTACCAGAAACAGGATCAGAAATAGAATGAAGCTGTTTGAATTTTTTGCGAGAGTATCTAATTGGTAGGCAAATCATGCATTCTTCATTTCCATATTTCTTAATAGTAAAAAGTAATGCCTTATTTTATAGCAATGTTCAATAAATTCCTTTAGTCATTGTTACAAGAAAATAAGATTATTATTCGTTTTATGCATGACTCTAAAAAAAAACACTTTACCTACTCTTTTTGTTATACTTTCTGCTATACGATCTTGCTAAGATACATCTTCGTTAATTAGATAAATTGTTTTCTATAATTCCATAATTTCATTTTCAGTTCTGCATCAAATATTTTAAAAGGTATTTCTTTTAATGATTGATATTCAAAGATGCTATAAATTAGAATAATAGGTTGCTGGACACTTCTAATAAGCTCATTTTTTAAAGTGAGATTACTTTTTGCAATGCGACAAATTTCTTTTACTAAGGTAGATATGGGCAGTGTTGTCACTTGGACGTTTTTTGAACATTTTGAACATTTTTTCAAATTAAAATTACTTAAAATTTTATTAAGATAATCTATTTTAATTTTTTCACCAATGAGTCCAACACCTAAAAAAATATATAATTATATATTTTTTTAAATTACTTTATTGATTAGTTAAACATGGGACATAGGCTTGGACGATTTTGGACAATCTTGGACGTTGGACAAAAAACATAGTATGGACACGTCCAAGTGACAACACTGGATATGAGTATTATGGCACACTATCAATTATAGCGCACTGCCAATATCTTATGATCTACTGATTGGAATCATGTGAATTTAGTACCACTCGATTCGTCTTAGTGAAACGAATTGATTGGTACCAAAATTGTCAAATTCTGATTAGTGTATTACAAGATATTACAATTAAAGTAATATTTAAAATTATTATAGGTATTATAGCAATAGAAAAATTGCAGTGTACAGCAACATTTTGTGAACCATCAATCAGAATTATATGATTTTGGTACCATTCGATTCGTCTTGTTGAGACGAATCAAATGGTACCAAAATTATGTGATTCTGACTGATGCTTCTTGATATATCATAATTTAACCAAAATAAGCTGCATAAGACAAATTTTGAGATTAACATAAAATCATGAATAACTTCTGATGGACCAGTCCGATTTTTATATTTTACCACCAAAATAACTGCCTTGAAAAGGTGATTCCAACAAGCCCAAAATTGCTAAAATCTGATTACGGGATTATAGGATTGTTAAAGTTTTATTATTATTTTGATAAAAATAGGTTAGTTTAACTAATCTAATTTTCATCAAAAACAATACAAAAAACTTAGCAACCCTGTGATCCCATGATTGGATTTTAGCGATTCTAGGCTTGTTGAAATTACCTCTTCAAGGTGGTCATTTTGGTGGTAAAATATAAAAGTCAGACTGGTCCATTAGAAGTTATTCATGATTTCAAGTTAATTTTAAAATTTGTCTTGCGTAGCTTATTTTGGTTAAATTATAATATATCGAGAAGTATTAGTCAAAATCACATGATTTTGGTACTATTCAATTCGTCTCAATGAGACGAATTGAATGGTAACAAAATTATTCGATTCTGGTCAATAGATTTCAATAGATCATGAAAAATAGTATGTGCGCCATAATTGGTATATGCATTATAATTTATCTTTTTTAATTTGTATATTGTAATTAACAATATCTTATGATCTAGTAATTAGAATTAAATGATTTTGGTACCATTTGATTCATCTTGATGAGACGAATTGAATGGTACCAAAATTATTCGATTCTGATTAATATGTCAAGTATTATTAGCTAAAATACTTAACTGCACCATAATACCCATGTCTACCTTATATTTGCTTTTTTTAACAATTTTTCTAACCCATCATCTATTTTATTTCACATTAGACCAATCAATACATTGTAGTCCGAAATTTAAGATAGACATCATATGTTCTACTAGGTTTTTCCAAGAGTGTTGAGGTGGCATTCTTACCATGATGAAATAGTAAAGATTTAGAGCCAGGTATAGACAAATATATGATAATTGTATGTGTATAAATGTACAACAATGGTCAGGTTCACTATTAGTATAAAGGCATAGAATAGGCTTATTTGTGATATTTTTTTCAAGCAAGATGTTATATAATTCAGTAGCATGTTTCATTGGTGAAGAAGGTTGAAAGATAGTATTATTTAATCCAATATGAACCTTCCCGCATAAAAGCCTCCATTAATTGATTCTGGGATATTATATATCATCATAATACTAGGGATTATTCCGGTCATTGTATAGTTATGATCACCAACCATTAATATAGATTCATTACTAACTACAACTTGCTTATCTCTCTTTATAGCAGCTATAGGATATCCGGGTTCCCAACTTTACATCTATGTTTATCATCCAAAAACACTGATGTTGTAAGTTCATGAAATTTTATAGCAAACTCTTTTTCATAACAAAACAACGCTAATGCATAATGCACATCTGGATGATAAGCACAAAGTTGGTGAACTTGTATCATAGACTTTAAAGGTAGATATCCAGTATACTGTAAGCTGCTAAGTTTTGTTGGGTTTTTAGGCCAGAATTGGAGATGAAGTCATTGTGTACTTGGAATTGGTGTATTGGAAGAACTTTCATTTTTTATCTGAGTTTATAAATCATTAATTGAAATGGCTATTGCTAGGTGAATGATTGTATTATATTGCCATTCGTCAACCACAGTTACAAACTCTGATGCTTTTTTTGAAAGGAAATCAGTCACAATTTTCCAAAAAATTTCATATTTATGTAAATTAGTTGTAATTTCAAGATCACCTAAATCAAGAGCTAATTTAATTCATTCATTTATTTTTGCCTCATTGGCAGATTCAGGTGCAAAAAAATTGCCAGTTAGCATATAATAAATGGTACGAAGCACAGCAGATTAGCCTTTGGTAAAAGTAGTTTACATATATACAAATAGCTAGCTCTTATCGCACAGGTATGATAATGTGGAGCATTAGCCTGAAGTTTATTAACTACACTGTGGTTTCATCAGTCTCACTATTTATTTTCCAAACCGAAATTGCATTAAATGTATTATTGCCAAAGTTAAACCGAAATTCACCAAGTTTAAAGGTAAACGCTCGCAATAATCCTAGTATATAATGCATTCTTGAACTACAAATTAATATTAACTATGAGATTAATTATTAACAACTTTTATACTAGTCGAAATAATACACGTCAAGCAAATATCTTGTTCTGATATAGTACTGATAAATGGTGCCAATTGTGCCATTTCTAGGTTCATATCGAAACTGATAGAAATATTAATAAAATATTAGAGGAATTTCTAGGCATCTCTGGGCAAAGATATATAACTTATATATTTCTGGCCTATTAGCCAATCAAAATGAGCAAACATCACGTGCCCATTTTTTCAGATCGCTGGCTAGCCGGAAAGATCTGTATACCCTGGAATCTGATCTCACTTTATGAACTTTTATTATCCAATCAAATTGCAAGAAAAATTTTACAAAAATTTAAAAATTATACATTAAATATATACAAGAACACAATGATAATTGTTATGCAAATATTTAATTATTTATTATTTTTATTAATATGATCCGCACAATTACAATTACATATTATAGTATTATAAAAATCTAAACCCTCTCTACTACTAATTTTAAAAAAAGTTTTACCAACGCCATTCTAGGTTTATCTATAATTTCACATAGACCTTATAAGACACCAAACAAAAAATATCTAATGAAAGACGTTATAATATTACATACTGTCTAGTGATTTTACATTTATTCCGGCAATGCCTTAAAAAAAAATAAAGAAAAGTTAGTCCAAAAAAAAACAAAAAAGAAAATATAAAGAACCCAGAAAAAATTTTTACCAACGCTATTTGGTGTCATATTCGTTTCGGTATACCTAAAAAATAAAGAAGTTAGTAAACAAATACAAAACAACAACAAAAAAAAAAAAGAAAAGCCTTACCAGTGCCGTCCTGGGTTTACCTGTGATTTCGCGTAGACGTAGACTGCATGACAGACACATTACTACATGAAAAATGCTAACCGAAAAATGGCAACCGAAAAACAATAAACGAAAGACGTTATAATATCTAGGGTTCCTCAAATTCAAATCAAATCAAATATTGGATCAATTTGAATTTGATCAAATCAAATTAACTCTGATTTGAATTTGATTTGATTCAAATATTTGAATTTAAATTTGATTTGAATTTGAATTTTTAATAGTAATTTTCAAATCAAATCAAATATTTGTCAAATCAAATCAAATTTGGCCATATTTGAATTTGATCAAATCAAATATAGTCAAATTTGAATTTGAATTTGATTAAATATTTGATTCAAATATTTGAAGATCAAATCAAATTGCGGAACCCTAATAATATCACACGCCATTTAGTGATTCAATATTCATTCTAGCGACACTTTAGAGAAAAAAGTAGAAAGAATAGTTTAAAAAAAATACAAACAACAAAAAGAAAATAGAAAAACTCAGAGAAAACCAGAAAAAAGTTGTACCAATGCTGCCCTGGGTTTACTTGTGATTTCATATAGACCATACACTGGATACAAGACCGCATTAAAGACACTAGACACAAGACTATATTAAAGACGCCAAATGAAAGATATTGCAAGATCACACTCCGCCTGGTAATTCTAAATTCGTTTCGGCGATATCTAAAAAAAAAATAAAGAAATTAGTGAACAAAAAAGCAAGACAACCAACAAAAAAAATAGATTCTCCAAAAAAATTTACTGATACCTCCCAGTGATTTCACATTTATTTTAGCAACACCTAAAGAGAGAGAATAAAGTAGTCCCAAAAAAAAAAGGTCAATCACAAAAAAGAAAATAGAACCCCCAAAAAAAAATCTTACTAACACCGCCCAGTGATTTCACATTTGTTTCAGTACACCTAGGGTTCTCAATGGACTGGGTTTATCTAAACCCAAGCCTGGGCCGTAAAATTATAAACCTGGTCCAAGCTCGTCCAATTCATCATGGGTTTGAAATATAAACCCAAACCCGGCCTGAGCTTAGCCCAGCTCAATCCAACCCAACCCAAGCCTGGCCCAACCCAAGCCCGCCCAACCCAAGCCCGGCCAAACCCAAGCTCGGCCCAACAAGCCTGGCCTAATCCATAATTTGCAAATAGTATTACTAATTAATTAATCATCAACAATCAATTAATTGTCCAATAAAATTATCATTAATTAGTTGGCAACTTGACAACTAATCAATTTTTATTTGAACCACTAAGATAATTATATTTTCTAAATAACTTAATTATTAAAATATATATTCTTGAATCTATTATATTATATTATGCTAAAAATTACACACTTTACCAAATTAACTAGAATATTATTTGGTTAATTTTTATTAGGTATCAAGGATTATAAAAATAGCTAACTAAATTAAAAAAATTATAGTTCAAAAAGAAATAAAATTTTAACATTTAATTTAAATACAATAGGCCTGTAACAGAACCCCAAAGAACTCTAATACAACTTAGATTTAAGTTTGTATAATTTTAGCAGTATTTTAGCCCAATAGATTTATAAAATAGAGCAAAATTTGAAAATTTACTATATAAAAATGCAACATTTGATGAATTTACATGCAAAATTTCCTTTTTTAGAAACATCTGAGTTGTATCAGAGTTCTTCGGGGTCCTCCTATAACTAGTAAAAACTATATATTTTTAATGGGTATTGCCGGAGTTTATCGGGCCTTTTTATAAAACCTGTGCCCAGCCCATTATTTTACAAGCCTAACCCAAGCCTGGCCCAATTAATCACGGGCTTAAAATTTGGGCCCAAGCCCGGTTTAGGCCCAGCCCAACTCACAAATTACCAGGTTTGGCCCGGCCTGTTGCAAACCCTATCTATAACACAGATTTAATTGGGGCTGACATATATGAAAACGTGCATTTTCATATTAAAAATATATCAAAAAATGAGCGAATATATTTAACCGAATTTATAGTATTAAGAAAAAATTATGGCTATAGTTTAAAAAAAGTTGATCAACAGTTTTAAGATACAAAGATTTTATGAAAAAGAACAACTTAAAGTGGTTCTCTAATGTTTAGGCATATGGGGTGGAGTCAATAGAAATGGGACAAATTTATTAGATAGATTTGTCCTATTTCTATTGACTTTACCCTATAGTATATAACATTTTAACCTTTACTAACAGAATAGCTTTTTAGAATTATATTAATTGTAATTCTGAAGAGTTATTTTGTTAGCAATGATCTCATTTAACGTATGTTCCAAACTTTTACTTAAAGTAAAAGTTTGGTCACTAAATGCTACCACAGTAGCATACCCAAACTTCAAAAAAAGCAAGAGATGCAAAATCATGTGCACTTTATTGATTCTGAAGAAAGTTATTGTTTAAACAATAAACAATATTATTAAACATATAATGTATTGTTATCCTTTTTGAATTTTATTGAAATTATACAATTGTTTTGTGCAAAGTTTGAAGGTGATTATTTAACTTTTCTTTTTTTTAAAATTCTACATAGGACCCTGAACAATTTATGTGAGGTCATATTTGAAAAATAGCTAATGGAGGTCCATTTTTTAAAGGTATTGGAAAAAAAATTATATTTGAAAACAGCTAAATGACAAAATAAGTATATTTAAAAGAATGCTAATGGGGGTAATTTTTATAAATTTTATATTTGAAATATGCTAATGAAAAATCCGGGTATAATAAATATCAAAATTGAAAAAATGCAAAAATCAGAAAAATTTAAAAATCAGAAAAATGTAAAAATTAGATAAAAATTAATCAAAACAGTTTTTTTTTAAGTTTTTTCATATATTTTGTAGAATATATTTTTGTGATCTATGTTAGCTTATAGATCAAATAGGCTTAAAAAATTTTGAACTTTTTTTTTTTTAGAGAACGTTCTGTTTTTTTTTTTTTTTT
>QKWP01000711.1:68332-88564 GCA_003550325.1 Gigaspora rosea | reverse complement strand
AAAAAAATTATCATTAGTTATATTGTAAAAATTATTACTTATATTATAATCTTTTTTTAAAAATTTTGCAAATTATTACTTTACATAGTAAGCCATATGAGTTTAGCTAGTGTTTAAAAAATTTTTTACTAATTAAATTTTTTAAATTCTTAATTAAAATTATAAATATTTAATATCTAATTCTAATTACAAAAATTTCTTTAATACTAAAATAGTATATTTCAAGTTATATTACTTTAAATTTTAAAAAAATTATATCTAGTTTTTATATATAAATTAGGATATAGGTTTTACTAGTAAAAATTTTAAAAAATTTAAAGTTAGATAACTTTTTATATATTAATCCAATCTTAATGAAATTTTTGTAATTAAAACTAGCAAACATATATTTATAACTTTATTAATAGTTTAAATAAATTTATTTGGTAAAAAAAATTTTTATAATCAAAAATATTTTGTAAAACTACTAGTAAATGCACTAAAAATTAGGTAAAACTAGCAATTGCAAGTTTAAAAAAAAATGTATAAAATTTAAAAAGTTATGTAAAGCTATAAGTTTTCTAATACAAGTAGCCCAGAAGTTAAAATATTATAAAAAAATATTTAATTAAGTAGTTAAATTTAAAAATTAATAGAAAAATAAGCTTAATCATGTACTAAATCTAGTACAAAGTACTAGATCTAGTACGGGTAAATTCTATCCATTAATAAAATAATATGGACCCAAATATTCTATATTGCTAATTCAAACATAACAATCCAAAGTTCTGGAAAAATTCTGGCTATAATCTGTTAGAATATTACTGTAATTGCAAGATCTTCATTAAATTGTTTACTATTAAAGGTCAATTTGACCAATTTGATAAATCCAAAGTCATAGTACTGTCATAGTTGTTAGTAGCTTTTGTAAACTTTTAACTGGATAAGACTTCTAAAGTGACTATGGGACAATTCCGATAAAATTAATATATATTAGATTATATATATTTAATAAAAAATAAAAAATGGGTTACAATAAACTAAATTATTTTTTTGCTGTACAATATATTATATATAAAAAATTTTTATATATTAAAAAAACCTCCGGGTTGCTAGGTTACAAATTTTTTTTCATATTATAAAAACCAAAAAATTTATTTTGTATGACCTTATCAAAAAACATATTTTGTGAGACACTCTCTCCTTTTCTTGTATAATATTATTTATGGATGCTTCTTTACTACTAATTTGTTTCTAATAGATTATAGCTTATTGTAATTATAAAAATCTTCTGAATCTAAAAGTAATAAAATAAGAAACTAATTCTATAACAATAACAGGCTATAGAACCATAATGGCATCTAATACTAAATAAATCAACCCATTCAGGCTAACTGAATTGGAAGTTTAAAATATATCAGTATAAAAACCAGTAAAATAGTTGAGGTAGGTACTAGGATTAGAGTAAATCTTACAAGCACAAAATTAAATAATAGTAGCAGTTCATAGTATTAAACTCCAAAGAAATCTGCTATAACTTAAATCTGAGTTTGTATAATTTTAGTAGTATTTTAGTCAAATAAATATATAAAATAAGCAAATTTTACTATTCAAAAATGCAATATATTTGATAAATTTCTATACAAAAATTCTTTTTTTTAGAAATATCTAAGTTATATCAGAGTTTTTTGGGGTCCTATAGTATTTCTAACTGCAAGTATTGGTTAATGGTATGGTACAAGTTACTAAAGTGTAAAAGTGTAGGTGTTTATAATCTGGTAGAACTGGTACTACTCTACTAAGTTTTTTGTAAAAATAAAATAGTCCTAAGGGCCATGCAAAAAAGATCCAGGATTTGGACTAACTGTACTATAGATAATCTGGTGAAGCAAAATCCCAAAAAATTTCAATATAATTTAGATGTTTCTAAAAAAGAAATTTTGTATAGAAATTCATTAAACATTGCCTTCTCATATAGTAAATTTTTTAAAATTTGCTCTATTTTATACATCTATTTGGCTAAAATACTACTAAAATTATACAAACTCAAATCTAAGTTATATTAGAGTTTTTTGAAGTTCTTGTAAAATAGTTGAGATTGGTCAAGAAGTAGAAGATCAGAGGGTTTAAATAGAATTCCCATAGTTGGGTTGCAGGTATGGCAGCTAGTATAGAACCTTTGGGCAAACCACTTAAATTAAACACCAAAAGTGTATATGTAGCTAGTTGTAACTAGTGTTGTACTCTCATCCATGTGAAGAGCTTCGATCCTATTTTTGACAGGCAATCCGGATTCTATTAAATCCGAATTGAATCCATATTGATAACATATAAAGCTAGCTTTTTAGCACTTCCTTTAGATCCATTATTTAAGTTCTTTGACCAATCCGAGTAAAAATCACTAATCTGGATATCTGAATTTGTAGATCAATTTGGAAAGTCGATTAAGGATCAAAGCTCTATCCATGTGTAATTTCTGATGAGTAAGCTAAATAAAACCTACGCTCTAAGCAGGCACTTTGAAACCAAAAAAAAAACAATAACAGGTTATAGAAACTATTCAACAAAGTATTAGATAGTTTTGATCTAGTACCGTAATTTACCGTGCAAGATACCCGGATATTTTGTATGATAGAGGGTACATTGTGTGGGGGTCTTTTGTAAAGAGCGTATATTGGCCCATAAGTAAAAAAAATTATTATTAGTAAATGTCGCAGATCATAATGAAATAGGATTAAAGTGAAATGTGGGTTTCTATTTCACCTTCTAAAATTCACTTATACTTTTTTAATATAAACTCTACTCTGAAACTAACCTTTAACCCTAATCCCTAACCCTAAAAAATGCGCCCCAAAAAAATTTATTTTTCGATGGCTTGTCAATTTTTTTATGCTATACATATTTCATTTTAATCCGATTTCATTTTAATCTGTCACAGTAAATAGGCCTTTGATTTGTACCCGGGTCTCACAATAGAAATATACCCGGTACAAATCAGGGGGGTGTACCGATCAAGGGGGGTATTCTTGTGATGCGATCGTGCCAAAGAGATTCAATTGGAGTATTTAAGTGTTGATAATCTTAAGAAGCTTAATAAAAACAAGAAGCTGATTAAAAAACTTGCTAAAAAATATGATGCATTTTTAGCAAGTAAAGCTTTGATTAAACAAATTCCAAGATTATTAGGTCCTGGATTGCATAAGGGTATTTATGATATTATAATTTTACTTTAAGAAGAATCAATTTTATCATTTAATTGTTTTTAATATGTAATTTATTCATGTCTGTATCAGCCGGTAAATTTCCGACTCCAGTTAATCATAACGATGTTTTGAATGCCAAAGCTGAGGAATTACGTTCGACAATCAAATTCCAACTTAAAAAAGTGCTTTGTCTTGGCGTAGCAGTTGGCCATGTTCAAATGACCGAAGACAAATTACTTGTTAACATTATGATGAGCATTAATTTTTTGGTCTCTTTACTCAAGAAGCATTGGCAAAGTTTGTACATTAAATCATCAATGGTAAACCTCAACGTTTATATTGATGATTGGGATGTAAGTACAATAAATTTAGATTCCCTATGTATACGGACGATTTTCTCAAACGGCATTTGCCAAAGGTATCATAGTATTTATTTCGAAAATGATAATTATTGGGAGCTGAAAAGTTTACTCTTAAATGATTTCATTCGAGGAATCAAAGTATTTAATATTGATGTATTAAAATTAACAGATACTATGTGATTACTATGATAATTATTTCATGGTAAACAAAAAATTTAACGTCAAAATTATATATGCGTCATAAGGTCGAATAAAGTCAATTTTTTGTTCTCTTTAGGTGCCAGGTCTCTTTTTTAAATTTTATGAGAACCAAAAATTAACTTTATTGTTGCTATAATTTTTTGCAAGACAATATACATGTAGATTATTCAAATATATCTGCACAAAAATTTATATAAAAAAATTAATAAAAGTGCAATTACCACACCAATTATCAAACCAATAACATTCAGCAAAAGACTTTGCCATTTCCATCTTCGTACAGCATCAGAATACCTTACTGTTGAAAAGCTTACCATAGTATACAGTGGTATTATGATTGTTGGAAATAACCAATGTAGCCAACCTTCAATCTTTCGTCTTATTAAATACCAAGGATTTACTACACTAGATCTCATCTCAATATAATTATACATTGCCAAGTCACAAATTGCCATTGCATCTTCATGACGAAATTTTGTATACTCTTTCAACGCCAGATCCAAATCCAAACTATCATCATTACGGAATGCGGTGACATTGAATCTTTCAAATATGCTGTCAAGTATCTCAACATCTTGAAATCCGCAATTCATTCCTTGTCCGTAAAAGGGTACCATGCAATGAGCAGCATCTCCTATAATTACTGCTCTGTTTCGATAGTGATAAGGTTTGCTCTGTTTAATGGAGAGTTTAATAAAAATTGAATTTCGATCGAATCTGATTTTTCCTAATATCGACTTCCTACACTAGTGACGTATGATGTCGCAAAAAATTTAGCGGTACCGTGATCTCCGAGCCAACTCGGAATGAAAAACGTCGGAAAAATTACTGTCGCTGGAAATTAGGGACCTATTTAAATACTGTACCAAAATCCATTTATACTCTTTTTTTTTTATTATCCCTAAACCCTAATCTATCAAGAAAATGCACCCCAAAATTTTTGAAAATTTCATATAAAAATTTCCAGCTTCGACAATTACCATTGAGATCTAGATATAAATGGTTCAATGAATAGTATTCGAGACGTTTTTTATTCCGATTTGGCGTACCGCCAAATCTTTGTGCCATCATTATGTCACTCCCTACACCATCAAAAAAAATGCAACCTTTTCATGGACGAAAGTTTGCACTGTAATGTTAAAAGGATATATCACCTTGATAGATATCAGAGAACCCCTCGGATTACGGAAATATTCTTTAAGTCGTTGTTCGCCTATTAAAGGAATGGTATCCGGAAAATATAGTTCAAAAAAGTTTATCAATTCACTTTCGGTTTTTATAGCATCAAAATTTTCATTTGGCATGAAAAGAGTGCAGGTGAATGATTTGTCCTACAAGAAAGAAAAAAGCCTTTTAATCACGGCATTAAAATTTTTCGAAGTTATTCAGCAACATAATTTTAAATACCAAATTTGGTAAAGCAATCATCATGAAAGTATGTCTCGGCCAAATATGCAAGTGATTAGGATCCATGGCAAATTTTAAATCTCCTTTGTCATCGATAATCGGAGGAATAGTCAGTTCGCAATATGCGTGTGTAATATATTCTTGATGATAATCCATGCTGCAAAATGAAACTCGATAGTAATTATAAATTAAACAATTCAAGAACAAGAGTTGATCAAAATCAACACACACTTAACTACACGCATCAATTGAGATCTAACCGAAGAATAGGCACCATCGGCACCAATAATTAGATCAGCAGTGTACCGAACTTTTATTTCTTCTGCCCTATTAAGAGATAAAAGTAGTACAATAATAAATTAATGTTCAAATTTGTAATATATGAACCCAATTCTGTCTTACACATTCTCAAATTCTAGTAATCCCAAATCAAAGTTACAAGTTTTCATTCGATGTTGGAAATAGATCTTTATATTTGTAAATTTCTTTGTAGTATTGAGAAGCAATTCAAGAAGTGCCTTCCTTTCCACTGAATAAATACACTGTAGAAAACTGGTTAAAAACTTGTTTTTTAAAAATTGAATTAATACGTTTATGAAAAGCTAGTATACTATACCTCTCCAAAGATACCATATGGTTGACTTCTGAGCTCACCTTTGTCTAAATGGATCATTCTTCCCTTCATGGGGATAACAAAATTTAATACAATTTCGTCAAGATTTAAACCAGTATTTGCTAATGCACTCAGTCCTCGAGTTGACAAAGCTAAATTGATCGACTTTTGTGAAAAGCTAGCTTGATTCCTTGTACCTCTAGGATCTGATGACAGTGTGTATATAAAATAAAATGTATAAACATTGAATAATATTATTTGTTATTTCACAATGATACCTTTGCGAAGCTCAAAAAGCTCGACATTCCAGTCACGTTTCGCAAAATAAAGCGCAGCAAGGATACCAACAAGTCCGCCACCCACGATGGCAACACGACGTCCTGGAGCCTTTGACTGCGTTGTGGATTCTGTGAACACCATGGCAGAATGGTTCTTGCACTTTAAAAAACTTTAAGCTTGTAAATAGGGATGGCAAAGGTTTTAAAACACGAACTTAAAAATCTTTGATTTTAATTCAGTGACTTAAACATTATCATTATGATGTACATAACAATACAATTCGATTTTATTATTAAGGAGTAATCAAAATCCCGATGGCCGATGTACTGTACTAAATCTCGAAAGAACAAAATCCCGAAGCCGAAAAACTAAATCCTGAAAAAAGAAACTCACTATAAATTCATAATTATGAATTTTCAGGATTTTTTTCTTTTTTTTCAGGATTGATATTATCTCTTCGGAATTTGTTCTTTCGAGATATTCGAGACACAAAATAGAGTACGGTAATACATTTGTATGGTTATTTGTATCTATATATTTTTACAAAAATTGGCTCCATTCGGGTTAGCAAAAACCATCGGCATTGTTTAAAGTTTAATATGATAACAGTAATTATTTTAAAAATCCCTCTTACAAATTTATTATTTGTAACCTAAACTACAAATTTGCAGGACAATCGATCAGATTTGATGCCTGATCACGTGCGCGCGATTTGATTGGTTAATATTTTTATTTATTTTTTATTAAAAATTACTAAATACAGTACAATATACAGACAAATTATAATTAGGCAATCAGAACTAGTGTTTGTAGTCGATTTGCGTTAGTCGATCTTTATCGACTTAGCCGTAGAGATTGCACCCGTTGGGAAAACCTCTACCCGGTTACTATTAAATTACCCGGATATCCGGATAAATTACTATTTCACATAATTGTAAGTTCTACCCGGGTACAATCACTACTTAGCCGGCTTAGTCAGCCGATTTTTCAAAAAATCGACTTAGTCGATTTTTATGTTATATTATATTAAAAATCACAATAACCAATCAAATTAGGCCGGTCCAGTGGTTTATATTACATCCACTTATTAGGATCCGAAAAACTCCGAAAAGAAAATCAACGATCATAAAATATGAGACATAAAAAATCTCGGATTTTTAAATATCGACTTAGTCTAGTCGATAAATAATGATCGACCACAAACACTAATCAGAACTTGTGTTACGTATGTATTAACCAATCACAGTTCGTGTTACATACCTTAAATTTGGCGCTCTAAAAAAAAATACTGTCCGGTACTGTACTATTAATTAATTAACGATTTTATTATTATTAAATATATAGCAGTCACGGGATATATCCTTTTATAGGGGTGTTGCTTATAAATCAAATGTATAAATTTATGCAAAAAAATTATTTATTTAAATATAGGAGGTTGTTAAATATCGCAGGTTGCT
Organism: Gigaspora rosea; assembly: GCA_003550325.1. Classification (NCBI taxonomy): domain Eukaryota; kingdom Fungi; phylum Glomeromycota; class Glomeromycetes; order Diversisporales; family Gigasporaceae; genus Gigaspora; species Gigaspora rosea. The sequence continues at coordinate 81,063 of QKWP01000711.1, read as the reverse complement.
ATATCACAGGTTAATATGATTGGCCAATTAGATCACAGGATCTTGTGTAAAAAAATAAACGAAAAATTAGGAAAATTTACAAAAAAAATCAAATAATATGGAATTTCATTAAGTAAACTAGTTTTGGGCTTTTAATTAAAAGTTTTTAATGCTTAATTTTGCATATATATGCACCCTCTAACCTAATATTAATCCTAGTTCGGACCCTAACCCTAACTAATAATTATTTTAATTTTTTTTAAATATTAATCTGCGATATCACTTGCTAAATTTATTAAAATCTTTAAATATATATATAGAAAATTTATTAATTTATACAGTGTTTATACACAATTATAATTTATTAATTTACAAATTATGTAATATATTAAAAAATAAACCCTTGCTTATGGTTAGAGTAAGGGTGGATTTGGGATTATGGCAAGGGTTATTTATACCAAAATTTTTCAAGAAGTTTTTTTTATTAGAAAATAAAAGGTAGTTTCATAATCAAAATTTTATGATATCAGTTTGTTTTTACATTACTGTGTATATATACTCCATACAAATAGAATTCTCATATATGTTGTGCCTTAGATTAAAACTTGCGTCAGATTGAATCTGACGCACATCAGATAACTATCAATTGACCAGCATTAAATGATCGATAACAACTGGCCTAAACTACCTCCTAACTTTACCGTAATTTTACTTTAACCCTAATCTAATTTAGGCCAGTGTTAATCTAATGCAAGGATCGATTTGAGGCACAACATATATAAACCTTTCTTTAAATTTTAAATATATATTCTTTAGTATTTAATAATATTTAATTTAAGGGTAGAGGATACGTAGATCATTTATCATATGATTTTGGTAGTACAATTTTTTTCTTTTTAAAATTAAAAAAATTTTTATTAAGCAAATAATTTTAAATTTATAATAAAAGGTTGTAGAATAGACTTTTCTGATTCTAATGGTAGTAAAATCAGTAATATTGGTTAAATATTTACTGAGAAACATGTACTTGAAAATTGGGTATCACTATTTGTTTACAAAAAATCATATGATGATCATATGATATACCCAATCAAAATTAACTATTTTGTGTAACTACAGAGAATTTGGATTGACTACGAAGAACTTTACCATATATACAAAAATATTTTATTATTAAAATTTATATCATTAGAAAAAGCATGTTTTAATCTACAAATTATAAAAATTTTACCAAAAATTAAATGTTATTATAAAAAGTTTTATTAGTAGCATATTTCTAATTTCTATATAAAATTATTTGTACTACCAAAATCATATGATAAGTGATCTATGTATCCTCTACCCTTAAAGTTTTAGTTCTTAATTTCAAGTAATTTAAAGAGAATCTTCCTTTAAAGTTGATGCATTTTTATCTTTACAATTCCTGTAAAAAAATAATATAACTATTAACTCTAACCCTAGCTCTAATTCTAAAAACTAATAAATAACCCTTTTTTGGCTTTTAGTTAAAAGTTGTAGAGCTTATTTTTCTGATTTTAATAATAGTTAAATTATCTAAATCAGCCCAGTAAATTCCAAGATACTTGGGATTAAGAAGAGAAAATAAGGATCAGCAAATTCAAAAGTACTATAAAAAAAATGCTATTAAGTAAAAAATCGTGATTTGCGCAGAATTTAATTATCAGAATCAACTTTGAACTCTTAAATAAAGTTGTTTTTTGGCTTAAAAAAATACTAGTTTTTTAAAATATATTTTATCATTTTCTTAGTAAAATTTTTTATTACAATAAAAAAACTTTTTAAAATGTATATAAAAAAAAGAAATATTAAATTGGAAAAAAGCCATCAAATGAAAAATTGTGATTTGCACAGAATTTTATTATCACAATTGACTTGAGCTTTTAAGTAAACTTGTTTTTTGGTTTAAAAAAATATTAGTTTTTTAAATAAGATTTATTATTTTTTTAATAAATTTTTTACTATACTAAAAAAACTTGCAAAAGAAAATAAATAATTTGTATAATAATGAATTTGCTGAACCTATTCTCTTCTTTAATCCCAAGTATCTTGGAATCCACTAAACTAATTTTAATGATTTAATTATTATTAGTATTAAAAGAACCTTTTCTTTAACTTTAAATTAGAATACAAGAAGCCTTTACTTAATAATATCTTTCATATTTTTAAAAGATTATTTTAGCTAATTATATGAAAGTAAGTCAGTAGAAAAGGAACAAATCATTTTTAGTAAAATTTTTTTAATTTTTAAATTTTATTTTAATCATAAATTATATAAAATTAAAATAAAAAAAATTATTAAATTTATTAAGATAGTTGTTAAGATATTTAAGCTTAAAAAAGTCAAGAAAACTTTTACTTAGAAAAAATTTGTTCTTTTTTTACTGACCTACCTACTATCCACCCATATTATTGCTTGGAATGTGTTAGTTATTTGACTTAAAGAACATAGTAAAGAATTAATCAACTTTAATGAAAAATTTTCTTTAAATTACTTGGAATTAAAAACTAAAACTTTAAATTAAATATTATTAAATACTAAAGAATATATATTTAAAATTTAAAGAAAGGTTTATATATATATTTTTAACTAAATTTAATTTAAATAATTTTTTTGTATAATTTATTTAATTTATAAGTAATAGCACTTATTAGAGATATATCCTATAACTAATAGCAATTCAAATTTATTATTAAATAGTATTTCTTAAAAAAAAACAAATAAAATTATCATGTCTCATGAAAGACCTCTGTTAAAAAAAATTTATTTGCACTTCACAAAGATTACAGAAAGCAACAAACATGGTTAAATGATAAAAACTAAGTTGATTTAATTGGCCAATTAAAAGAGCATTTAACTAAGTATAAAAGCTTTCAAAAAATGTAAGAAATTCATTAAACCCCAAGTTTCTTGTTCTATAATGCTGAGATTAGCACAATTTTTATATTAGAATTTGGAACAAAATTTCTATCATATTAACTATAGTATACACTGAAATCTGAGCAGAGTTTTATAAAAAGTAATTTTTTATTAACAACTAAATTCAATTAATTAAAAGTTGTAGAGCTCACTAAAATATATATAATAGTACCGACATATCACTAAAAAAATAATTGGCCAACTATATAAATTCTATGTAAACAAACTATTGTTTATAGAAAAATTTTACCAATTGTTTTTTAGCAATATCTTAATATTCATTGGGTCAATTTTGGATAAACTGGACTTTGCTTGGATTTTAGCATATCTCTTAAACTGTAATCTAGACAAATTGCCTAGATTTTTTAAAAATCTTTAAAATTTTTTAAATAAAATAAAATTTTATTAAGAATATAGGATATACTGACTTTATTTATAGAATAATTTTTTTTTGGTGTTAAAGTGCCCACTTTGGGGATAAGCTTTTATTCAAGATATATTAGACCCTAGACGCTCTACATAAAGGAATATCTGACATTTGTACAATGATGAGAGTACAACTAGCCTTATCTGCAACTTTTGGTTGCCTATTTAAGTAGCCACCCAAAGGTTCTATACTAGCTGTCATATCTGCATCCCACATACTGGCATTGCCTATTTAAACCCTTTGATCCTTGCCTCTAAAATATTTTTTTTAAAATATATTTTATAAACTTTATTATAAAAATTTTTTAATATTATTAATAATCTTTAAAGTAATAAAAGTTTAAAAATTTTATTTTAAAATTTTTATAAAATTTTTCTTAGATTTTCTTAAATTTTATATGCTCCCATCTATAAAAAAAATTTCTCTTCTATTACAAGTTTTAATTTTTACAAGTAAATTACAAAAGTTGCAATAATAAAAGTTATAATTATTTTTATAAACTACAATATTGTATTAAAAACAAGAAGCTAGAGCTAATATTTATAGAGTTTGCTAAGAATTAATATAGTAGTTGGGCATTGTGATACTAGTCGATAGATAAAAAATCAACTCAAGTCGGTTAGTCAACTTAGCCAAGTCAATTTTTGTAAAGCCAACTTAACTGATTATAGTACTGTACTTTTATCCTTAAGGCTGTCAATTTCGAAGCCTATATTTTAAAGATTTTTGTTATGTTTTGGTATTATTTGTTTATTAATCGAAAAACTGAACCTATATTATTTGATAGATCTAATATTTACAATATATTTTGGTGCTAAAAAAGTCAATTAAATGTTTCACAAATTTGAAACGTTTTGTACATATATAATGGTTTCAAGTTTAAGAACAAATACAAGAATATGTAAAGTGCAAGAAGAAGAACAAAAACAATTGTTCCACAATAAATAAAAAGAAAAACATGAAATCAATAAAAACAATGAATATATTATGATATGAATTAGACGATTAAGCAAACGGTTAAATAATTAAATACAATTAATCGTATAATTTATAGTTAAACGACACAGTAAATGGTTAACAAAATTTTTCACGGTTCCAATCTCTATATTTTGGCAAACCTTAATAATTTATTGTCCAGAATATAGTGGAGGACTTACATTTTGTGCACGCGCATGATCTACATTACATGATCTAGTGCATATACTAGAGCTGACCATGTCCGTCTATCTGTCCGCTAATTGCCAAATATGATTGGTCGTTGATGTACATATAAAAAAATAAACAAGTTTTGTAGTTATTTTATATTATACATATAAATATATATTTATTTAATAATAGAGAGTTATCATTCATCGCCAGTGCAATGCATTGCCACCCTCTGATCGACCAATCGGGATGCAGAATCAGGTGTAATGTGAAATTGAAGCGAAACAGCTATTTTTTTAAAAATCGCTTCTAACTTAAAATTTTGACTATGAAACTCAATTTTTTCTTAGCTAAAAAAATTCCTTGCTAAATTTTGGATTAAGGTGGTCATTTAATCATAGTCTCGACCAAACCCTAACCCTAACCTGGCCGCTATTTGTTTTGTTTTGATTAATATAAAATCAAAACAAACAAAATGATTGGTCAGGACCCCTAGATAGGTCAGGTATGAGTTTGCTTATTTTTAAGGTTTTTATGCAGATCTTTTCTATTTATAGTAATTTTTTTGCTTATTTTTGAAGTTTTTTCTGCAGTTCTTTTTTTTTTAGTAACCCTATAATTAACCTGACCTATCTATATATATTTCGGGGTCCTGATTGGTCGATCAGGAGGTAGCGATGCATCGCACTAGCGATGAAAGATAATTGTCTTAATAATATTAATTTAAAATTTTAGCTCTGAACATTAACAGTTTCTGTTTTTTTAGTTTATATACTATACATTGATGCTTTGAAACGTAATTAACATAGCCCAACTAACCGTACCCTAACCTAATCTAATCATTGATGCTTTTGAGATATAATGAACATAGCCCAACTAACGTACCCTAACCCAATCTAATCACTTACTCTAACTTAACACTAATCCTAAATAACATCAATTATAACTATCGCGAAATGACTATAAACCTATGATGAAACACTTCATAAACTATAGTATAGGTTGTATGAACTATACACAATCTACTATTAGAGATTCAAGCAAAAAAAACTGTGCTCAGAAAAAGTAATGTGCAAAACCCACCACGAAACAATGTAGCAAACTACAGTAACATTATAGAAGATTCAAAAAATCTAAAGAAGTATCGTATAAAAACGCACTATGAAACAATGCAGCAAGGTATTGTAGATGTCGTAGAACACTTACTTGAATGCGCAAAGCAATAAAGAGTTAGCACTATAGTACTAAGTGGAAATCACTGCGAAACATCAAATAAAACCTGTTGCGAAACAATGTAGCAAACTACCATAAATGTCATAAAAGACTACCTAAATGTAGCACTGAGTGCATGAAGAATTTCAATTATCCGGCTCCAACAAATTCGAAAACAGAGATCTACACCTATAAAAGAGAGCAAAGTGTTAATTCAAATAAAAGAAAGCAAATGACACGTTGCAAACGACGAGTCCCGTTAAACGATGACTTCTGCAAACACAATGGTAAAAAAGAAAGAATGACAAAAAAAACTGGTAAGTACTATAAAAAAAAACCACTTATCTGTACTGATCTGCATAACCTGTGGTATCGCTTCAGGAACATACAGTATTTTTTTAAAAAAAAACGACTTCGGCTAAAAACCAAAATAAATAATCGACTTAAGTCAACTTAGTCAAGTCGAATTTTTAAAATCAACTTGGTTCACTAGTTGGGCACATAGTAAATTTTTTTAAAATGTACGTATAAAGAGGTTGTGTTTATATAAAGGTTTTTTTTTATAAATTATATCATAGTTTGGCCTAAACATAAATGTGTTTATATATAATGTGATTATATGGGGTGACTATATAGAGGGATAACTATAAATAATTTTTTTGACTAAAAATTTTTTCTAAATCTGTTTATTTTTAGCTTATAAGCAACTTAATTGATAATCCATTTCCAAATAAATGAGGGATTCGTTAAAGCCAGGTACCATCACATGACTTATAGCCAATCAAATCGTAAAATTTGATCATCACGGATTAGCCCAACGAGACAAAAACAAAAAAAAGTGAAAATCGCCATAAATACAAGACACGAGTAGGGTTCCAAACCGGATTGAAAATCTCCAAACGTGACCCGTCGGGTGAAAACCGATTGGAACCGGTTATCCGAAACTAAAACCGATTATCCAATTAAAAACGGTTTACTCGATTGTAATCAGGTAATGCTAATCAGGTGACCTGGATACCCAATTACCTATATATTACGGCGCATTTGTAAAAATAATGTTGTCCCCAAAACTTAAATTTGAGGACAAAAAAATAGTTAAATTTGACAAGCGCGCTATATTGAGAAATATCGTTGCAAGTTGACATAATAAAAGAATTCGGATTACTCGTTTTTCAACAGGTGACCCGTTGTGTTATATTATCCGGTTGGCATATTTAAACCGGTTTGTCAAAATTGCGATCCAGTTGACGTTTTTTTCGGTTCGGTTGATCGGTTGGACGGTTAACCGGATTTGATGTTGGAACCCTAGATACGAGTATCTAAACCTGTATCGGAGCATTAATAAAAAATGTCAGAAAGGCAATTTTACCTATAAGATATTTCTAACCCTAACTCCTAACTAACTTTTATTCTAATATTAATCTATAACTATATACTAAAAAAATTTGTGTGTAACCTTGGTGCATAATAATAATATCAAGATTTATACAGAATTGCGAAAAAATCATTTTTGTTAAGAACCCACTCAGAATATCTTTTAAAACTATCTAAAAATATTTGTATAACGATAACGTTTTTATATTGTGTAATGATAACGTTTAGATTACTCTATTTATACTATGTAACGATAACGTTTAGATTACCTATTTATACTGTGTAATGATAACGTTTAGACTAGAGGTTGGAACCGGTTTTAAATATTCAAGTTTATCACATCTAAATTCGAGTTTATCATACCAAAATTCGAGTTTAACACGTCATTTATTAATAAATGACGTGATAAACTCGAATTTTGGTGTGATAAACTCGAATTTAGATGTGATAAACTTGAATATTTAAAACCGGTTCCAATCTCTAGTTTAGACTAACAATATAAATAATTGTATTAAAGTATGGTATCTATTTATACTGCAATATGATTGGGCAATATAATTTGTGTAACACTTATATGCAAATAGGTTACACAAAAGCTTATTGTACTGTTTTTGCAAAAATAATTTTTGTTACATGCCACTAATGTTGTATAACATTACACAAACCCGCTTTTGGTAGCTTTTTAGTTTTGAACCCAATTCAGGTTATTTGAACCAAAACTGGGTTCATTTGAACCAGATTAGGTTCATTTGAATCAAAATTGGATTTATTTGAGCCAAATTATATTTATTTAAACTGATCGGGTTTATTTAAACAAAATCAGCTTTATTTAAACCAAAAAATATGGTTATTTGAACCAAAAATGAGTTTATTTAAACCAAAGAAGTATTTATTTGAACCAAAAGCAGTTTATTTGACAAAAGAAGCTATTTTCATCATTTTTTAATATAAAAGTTTAAGTAAATCTCAAAAGTGCTATTAAGTAAATTTTGTTCAAAAAATGAAATATATTTATAGAAAATATTTAAACTACTTTTAATTAGTATGTTTTTTAATTTTTCAAAAAATTTAACAATTTAAAATAAGCTATTCTAACGTTTTTTGTATAACTTTTTGGCCAAAAAGGATATTTTTTTCAGAAATATATGGTATTTGAACCAGGCATTATTATATCAACTCATTACCATAGCGACCCTACGATCGACCAATCAAATCAATTATATGAGTCATGTAATCGCTGATTTGCGAAGCAATATACATGAAGCAAACTAGCGAATATATAACTCACAGAACCAATTTTGATTAATCGATTACTCTAAAAATATTGTATAATAAACCAATCACTAAATTAAAAAAAATAAAAAAGCGAATTTACTGAAAATTTTATTAAAAAAAACAACTCTCAAAATTTTTTATTTTTTTTTTAAAAAAAACAATACAAATATACCGAAAGTTTTATTAAAAAAAAAGCAAATCACTATCGAGACAACCCCCTAAAATTTTTTTAATCAGTATTACAACTTTATAATATTATAAACCCAACAAATTTTATTAAAAAAAAAATTAATATATGATCCAATGAAATCGACAATATTTTAAAAACTCAAAGAAAGTTCATGTTCACATAGTACTTATATTATGATTACCCATATATACATTCATCTAGTGCTTTCATACATGTTCGCCTGGTACTTCCATACACTTTCACCTGGTGCTTCTATATACACTTGCCTGGTGTTTCTATACATATTTACCTGGTGCTTTTAGGATACATTTGCTCGATGCTTTCATTAAACGTTCAATCAGTGCATTAGCAAAACCTAAAAAAGTTAATAAACAAAACAATAACAAAAAAAAAAAAAAAAAGAACAAAAAACTTAATCTTATCTACTCGAAACACCACAAACATGTTTTTTGGTATAATTCATGCTCGGCGAAGCCTTAAAACCTTAAGAAAGAAAAAACAAAATTAGTACCAAAATTAAAAGACAGAGAAAAAGCAAAATGTAAAGAAGAAAATTTAATATTTTATCGAAAATACTGCACAAACACCTGCTCAGTATTGATTCACATCTGGCAAAGTCTAAAAACTTTAAAAAAGAAGTTAGTAACAAAACTAACAAGAAAAAATGAAAAACAGAAAAAAAATCTTTCCAAAACACTATATGCACTTTACCTGGTATGGATTCATGTTTAGCAAAGTCTAAAAACCTCAAGAAAAAAACTAAAATTAATAATAAGGCTAACAAAACAGGAAAAAAACAAACAAAAAAAAATTAATATCTTACACTTCACGTCCAAAAACTTCCAAAAAAGAAAACTAATGTAAGAAAACTAATATCCTCTAAGAAAAAAAGCTGATGTTTTTAAAAAAGAAAACTGACATTCTCTAAAAAAAACCTGAAATTAGTAATTAGACAAACAAGAAAAAAAAACCAAAAAAAAAATTAAAATCATACTTTATATCTGAAATTAGTAATCAGACAAACAAGAAAAAAAAACCAAAAAAAAATTAAAATCATACTTTATGTTTAAAAACTTCCAAGAAAAAAAATGACGTAAAAACTAACGTTCTCTAAGAAAAAAGCCAAAAAGAAAACTAACATTCTTCAAAAAAGAAATTCAAGATTAGTAACCAGACAAACAAACAAAAAAAAAAGCAAAACAAAAAAAAAATTAATATCTTATCTAAAAAGTCGCATACATATTTGCCTAGCACTAAGCAGCATCTGGAAAATCCTAAAAAAAAAAAAGATTAGTAAAACAAGACAATTTACAACTAAAGCAAAAAAAAGGAAATAATATACTTAAAAAGCTATTTAAAAACCTTTGTTGATACTAATTTATGCCAAAAAAGAATAGAATTAGTACAAAATAAAAAAAGTGAAATAAAAAGAAAAAATAGAGTATCTTATCTGAAATATCACTTTGGTATTTCGCTTTCTCAAGACTACAAATCCAAAAAAAACAAAAATAAATGAATTTCTAAATTAAAAAAAAACAACTAAAATTTAGATCAAATCGGATTAAGGGAATTAACCTCTAATTCGGCTTACTCTATTTATATGATTATTAATTTTTAATATAATTGCCCAATCATATAAGGGTCATTATAGCAATGAGTCATATTTATAATTTTTTATTTAAACCAATTATGAATTTATTTAATATTATTCAAAAAAAAACAAACTAAAAAACCCCCTGTGCATTATACACGGGGTTACAGCTAGTTAAATAATAAAAAACTTATAAAAGTACCTGGCTTTAACGGTCCCCTATATATAGTAAATTGTGACATGCAGATATATGATTTACTAATATCACTTTATGACAAAGTGAAGTCATTTTTCTACTAAATAAAAATATTTTCAATTTTTAAGTAAACTTGTAAAGCATCATTTTTTAATTCTAATATAGTAATATCATTAAAATCTGTTTAGCAAATATAGAGATATTGCTATAAAATGATTTCCCAACTAATGTAAACCAAACTATTGTTTATATGAATTGCATTTTTGACTATAGTAAAACTTATAGTGATGTGTGTTACGATTTACTATATACAGTAATGTATTTTTCTCTTATTCAGAAACAGATTATTAATTAAATTTTTTTTTATAATATAAAATTAAATACAATCTTCTTTTTCTATAATCATATATTTTGTATTAAAACAATTAGTGATTATAAAAGAGTGTAATTATATAAAAGTCTTTTTTTATAAGTTTATTAATAAATTGTCTCGAATTTAATATGACTATATTGGAGTTGTGATTATATAGGAGGTGATTATAGAGGAGAATGACTGTATTACTATAATATAATTCTTATTTTTAAATATCAGTCAACTGACTTGCTATACTATTTATAACTGAGTTTTTTGCTATATATAAATTTATAAAAAAAATATAAAATTACTATAAGCTTTGAACCTTTGATGTTTCTTTCTCTACATATAACTTAAATTAAAAATTTCAGAAATATAAAGCAAGGGAAGAAAAAAAAATTGAGTTTAAAAATCAAATTAAAATTTCACCAATTTTGTACAAAACAAAAATGTAATTTTGCCAAAAACAAATATTAAACAATTTTAAAATGATAAGTATGTATAAAATTATACTCTGAACAATTTACTAAGTAACAAAAGAAGGCTACTTTGTAAAAAAATGTATTACCTATATATTAAAATTAAATTTTTGGGGTTTTCAATATAAACCCTTTTTTTATCAAGATAATTTTCTTTGAACACTTAAGCAAAATTGTTCAGCATGCAATTTTATTTATATTTAAAGTCAAAATGCAGTTGAAATTAAAAAAAAAATTTTTTCTAAAAAAATTTTTTAAAAAAAAATTTTTCTAACTTTGACCTATTTTTTACCTAGTAAATAGCTAAGAAAATATGCTTTAATTTTAAAATTGCATGCTGAACAACTTTGTTTAAGTACCCAAAGTCAGTGTTGTACATTTTCACTGTCCCAGCCTTTTTTTGCCATGTTCCAATGTCCCAATGTCCCAGCGTCCCAAGTGTCCCAACTATGTCCCAAGCCTTAATAATTAATAAATTAATTTAAAAAAATATATAATTATATATTTTTTTAGGTGCTGAACACATTTTTAAAAAAATTTAATTAGATTATCTTAATAAAATTTTAAGTAATTTCAATTTATAAAATTGTCCCAGAATGTCCCAAAATGTCCCAACGTATGTCCCAACTGTCCCATGTACAACACTGCCCAAAGTAGGTTATTTTAATAATAAAAAGAGTTTTATATTAAAACTCCAAAAAATTTAACTTTAGTACATAGGTAACCCATTTTTTTTACAAGGTAACCTACTTTTGTCATCTAAGCCAAAATTAGTGTTCCAAATCAAAAATCGATTAATTGGATTAATCGATTAATTGACGATTAATCGATTGACTTTTAAATATACGATTAATCGATTAATCCGATTAATCAATTAATTGATCAATTGATTAATCCGATTAATTGATTAATCGATCAATCGACTGACTAACTAATCAACTAGTCGATTAACTAACTAGTTGTCAAAATCTGTATAAACTATTTAATTTAAGAATTTTATTACAAATCGATACACAATACTATATGTGGTTAAAGTTGATTTAGTACTATCATGATTTGAATTGCGATGATATTCTTGATCATAATTTGCTTACTGATACTTTAGTCTTATAATTATGATTTTACATATGACTAGTATCATTTTACTACATATGCTCCGATTTTTGGAATTTATACGTAGATCTTTTTTTTAAAACTTTAAAGTTAAATAATTTTTGATCTACTGGCCCGTTTTAAATGATTTTACTACCAAAATGTTCGTCTCTTTGAGACGATTCCAACGAGCCCAAAATCATTAAAATCCAATCACAAGAACACGAGAAAATGCGCTGTCAAATAGGTGACGCACTTCTAGAGTTGTACAATTGGTTAGACCTATGTCTAACCAATTGTACAACTCTAGAGGTGCGTCACCTATTTGACAGCGCATTTTCTCGTGTTCCTGTGATTGGATTTTAATGATTTTGGGCTCGTTGGAATCGTCTCAAAGAGACGAACATTTTGGTAGTAAAATCATTTAAAACGGGCCAGTAGATCAAAAATTATTTAACTTTAAAGTTTTAAAAAAAA
>QKWP01000711.1:28609-58539 GCA_003550325.1 Gigaspora rosea | reverse complement strand
TTAAAAAAAAAAAAAAATTTAGAACGCGATTACAGGATTAATGCGATAATTAAATTTTTTATCCCTACGACTTCATAACTATACGGCCAAGCAGAAATAAAAAAAAAGTTTAATCAAGATCTTAATCGAAAAAAATCGGAATTAATCACTTTCCTTAATTTCCTGTAATTCGGGTAATTTCGTGAGGTGCCAGGCTTTAGACAACCTCAAAAAGAGTAGCTTACTGTATATTCCAAAAATAAGCTACCTTATTGGGCTGAAAATTACACAAAAAATATATGGGGTAGCTTATTTTCTGTATTGTTGAATTTTTTGAAAAATTGAAAAGTGTACTTATAAAAAATTGTCCAAATGACGTGAAATTTTTATTATAAATGTATTTTGATATGCTGAACAACTTTACTTAATCAAACTTTTGAAGTTTACTTAGTAAAAAAAAGGTTTATATATAGCAACTACTAATACGTTTTTTGAAATTTTTAAAAAAAATCAGGGGTAGCTTATTTTTAAAGTAGCTTATTTTCAGAAATATATGGTATTTTCAGAAATATATAGTAGCTAAAAAACTAATTGCACAAAATTACTTACTTGTATCAAACCGCCGATGATATCACCTGTGATCTACAATGTATAAAAAATAAATGATTTCTATTAAATAAAAATTAAACCATTTTAATGTTAGTATAAGAGTAAAGGTTAAAAGTTAGAATAGATGCTTTGTTTATAGTAAAATTTAGCAAGGAATTTTTTTTTTTGCATAAAAAAAAGTAGGATCATAGACAAAATTTTTAGTTAGAAGTGATCTTTTAAAAAATTTATTTTACAAAATTAATTTGTACGTTATATCTAATCCTGAATTTTGATTGGCAAATTAACTGCAGGTGATTATCACTGGTAGTTATAGTTAGCAAAATTCTTAAATCTTTTTTATACTATATTATTTACTTTTCTTTTATGATTTGTAACATTAAATTTTAATTTTTTTTATATCTTTTATGAATAAATAAAACTAAAAAAATATATATTAAAAAATAATTTTTCAAAATCAATAAAAATTAACTGAACAAAAATATATTTACTTAACTTTTTTTGATTATCACTTGGACCAAATTTTCTACCAAAGAAAAACAAAAAGATTTTTGTTGAAGTATTGTCTATACTTAATATAAAAGGGAATATCAATAGAAAAGGAACAAATTTTTTCTAAATAAAAGTTTTTGCAACTTTAAGTTAAAATACCTTAACAACTATTTAACCAAATTTAATAAATTTTTTTTTATTTTAATTTTATATAGGTAGAGAGTGACAAAAATCAGATGATCTTTTAGGGGAAGGAGGGGTAAAAAAAGTTAAAATTATATATAAGAACTTAACTATATATATATTAAAAAAGAGAAAGGGGAGTAGGCTTCTAATAAAAAATAATCAGGTAATTAATTATACAGTTCTTATAGAATTAAACCAAAAAAAATTTTATTAAATTTGATATGATAGTTGTTAAAATATTTTAATTTAAAATTTAAAAAAAGTTTCTAAAAATGATTTGTTCCTTTTCTATTAATATTTTCCATATAATAGAATAACACAGAAAATAGTTTTATAAAGTTTAATTACTGGTCTAGGAACTTTTTTATTTATTTAGCATGCAAGCCAAAAGTATTCTTTTACAAGATAACTAGCAGAAGGTAGTGCCTTTGTATGAGAAATTTTAGTAAAGAGCAAAAAGCTTCTTTATTAATAAAGTAATTTGTACCAAAACAATAAAAAACAACAAAAAAATGAGTTTTTTTGAATACAGTTTTCTTTAGATTTAATATAAGTATCATTTTACTTCCTTTTGAACTTTTTGAAATTTCACCAAAAAGTAAGAAATATTCCGTATAGTGCTCAATAAAGTACCCTGAGTATTAATCAGGAAACTTGTGTTAACCACAAATAGTACCCCCTGGGTACTGTATATGGTTGCGGGTACTATGTATGGGGGTACTGTATTTGGTAGAGGGGGTACTATATTCGGGTATACTTTACGATTATAAACTTTCTTAGTGCTCAGGTTCAAATAAATTTTTGAGGCTCTGTAAACAATATAGTACCAAGATACATATCTGGGGTCTTTGCAGTAGAAAGGGCAGATACGTTAATATATTTAATTTTGAGATAATTGAATTTAATTACTTTGTTTTGATTTTCAGACTGATCCGGTTTAATCAAACTTCACGATTTTGATTGGTTAAATATAATATGTGACTAACAGGTAATCTCGTCATGCACTTGGCTTCGATCTTGCACAACTTTCTTTTTACATTATGTATCTTGATTTTTTATTATACAAATTGATTTCATTTATAATTGAAAAATATTGATCACATTGAAATTTACCAGAATTTAATAAAAAATGTTTTTTCATTTTGGGGTCATATCCACCCTTTCTACTGCAAAGCCCCTATCTGATTTTCAAGACCATTAGACTAACATAGTATCCAGATACTACATATGCTCTGATTTTTGGAATTTATAAGTAGAGCTTATTTTTTTTAAAACTTTAAAGTTAAATAATTTTTGATCTACTGGCCCGTTTTAAATGATTTTACTACCAAAATGTTCGTCTCTTTGAGACGATTCCAACGAGCCCAAAATCATTAAAATCCAATCACAGGAACACGAGAAAATGCGCTGTCAAATAGGTGACGCACCTCTAGAGTTGTACAATTGGTTAGACCTATGTCTAACCAATTGTACAACTCTAGAGGTGCGTCACCTATTTGACAGCGCATTTTCTCGTGTTCCTGTGATTGGATTTTAATGATTTTGGGCTCGTTGGAATCGTCTCAAAGAGACGAACATTTTGGTAGTAAAATCATTTAAAACGGGCCAGTAGATCAAAAATTATTTAACTTTAAAGTTTTAAAAAAAATAAGCTCTACTTATAAATTCCAAAAATCGGGGCATATGAATATATGGGGGTACTATTTAATAGGGTACTTTATGGCGCGCTATACAGTAGTAGTATTTACTCGCATCCACTTATTTGCGCGGGTAATACAAGCTCCTGGAGAGGAAATAGCCAATCGGAGAGTGCAAATTTTGACTATTCCAAATCAGCCGACGAAGAATTCGAATACACGTAAAAGAAGAAAAAAGCGAAAATACGCAAAAACTAATGTTTAAATCGATCTTGGTGTACTAATTAAAAATGACGGGAATGAAATTTTACTTATATTAATTATCACTTTAATCTTATGGCTTCTAACGTTAAGACCCTAACCCTAAATTTTTATTTCACGCACTTAGTTTATTTACAAAATCGGATTTTCTTTTTTGGGTTGTGTTATCCACGCAAATAAGTAAAATGGTATTTACTCTTTCCAATTTAGAAATGCACCTACCTAATTAGAATCAAGTCATGAATGAATTTTAGGTTTTACAAAATAAACAATAAATATCTAGAGCTTGGACCCAGATATCCGGTTACCCGTTTTACTATATCCGTTTCATAAAAATAAAATTCGGATAACCGTCAGTTTTTATTCTCGGATAACCGGATGGACCCTGCAGATAACCAGGTAACCTTACGGATAACTGGTTAGCCTACGGATATCCGGATAAACCGGATAACCTACGGACAGTGTTGTCATGGGACACAGACATGGACGGCGGACAGTCCAGGATGGGACGTCCAGGACATGTCCGCCCATAATTTTTTTTGTCCCGGACATTTTGTGACTCAACACATGATCATCTACCAATAAAATTCGTATAATTCCGCAATTTGATTGGTTTTACCCGGCGGACATGTATCATGTTGGGACATTATTGCGGACATGTCCCGGACGTCCCGTCCCGGACTGCCGCGTCCCTGAAAAATCGGCAGGACAATGTCCGTGTACAACACTGCCTACAGATATATATGTTTGTACGTGCATACATATTTGTGTACGTATTACATTGGAGTGTTCGATATACTAAGTAAATCAAAATTATACATGGTTATATTTATTTTTTGATAATTGACATTTTTAAGATAAATTATATAGAGGTACTTTCTTATATAAAACATTGTTAAATATTTTTAGATGCACAGGTTGCATCCTTTTTTTTAACCGAAGTTTTGATATGAGTTGATTCTTCGTTACCATTATTACAAAGTTACAGAATTGATTTCTACATTACTTTTGGTGGTAAAGACTGTACATCTAATTAAAAGTTAACGAAAAAATCATATGATACTATATATAGTTTTGATTTTAGTAGTATATCAAACACCCAGTATTTAGAGATTAAGCCCGTTTTAAAATTTAATTCCGGGTTATCTACCCATTTATGAAACTATTATCTGGATAAAGAATCAAGTTATTAAAAATGACCTGGGTAACCCGGTTGACCCGGTTGACCGCCTAACTCCGTGAAATAAATAGAGTATTCGATGGTTTGCATCTGAGTGATTTCCTAACCATCACAAACTCAGATCTATGATAAAATTGACAGCTTATAAGCACAATCCCAATCAAATTTCATTTTATAAAAAAAAATAATAATAATTTTCATGGTGATTTGTGAAGCGCAATAAATTAATGTTTATTAACCTTTACAATTTTTAAAGTTGATAAAATTTAAAGAATTCTATAGTTAACGTAACAGAGTAGTCTTTATTAATTTACGTGATATGTCATAATTGAGTTTATACCTTCCATTTACATTATAGATCTGTTATTGTATGATAAATAGCCAATCATAAAACAGGTTATTAACACATGATTTTTAATCGGGTCAACCGATTAAGCAAAATTTATTCCGGTAAGGTATCAAAATCACAGGTCACGGATTGTCGGGTAAGCGGGCTTAATCTCTACCAGTATTACATCTATTAAATTAAAATATCAATTATAAATCATATTAATAAAAATAATTTATTAAATTGATCATAATAAATTATCGGTATTGAATCATTCTAATAATTTTTGCTCTTATAAATTTAAATTTAATTGATATCTTGCAATTCATATATTAATCAAACAAGCATTTAAGTTGACATCGTTAGTGTAAACATTAATTTTTTTAACCCGTATACGAAAATTGATTATGATTATGTCGTAAATCACTGAAAATGTACTTGATCCTATCTACGATTAACAGCCATACTATAGATAGAACTTCTTTAATATACTAATAATGAGAAGTTCAAAAAAAAAAAACAGCGCAGTTCAAAAATAAATGGAAGTATTAAAGAACCTTATTTTGCGTTCAAAATTTTGGAATCGAAAATGAAGGATAAACTTTTCAAAGGTAACAAAACTGAAATAAAATTGATAAGCCTGATACAACCTTATAATAATTGAAAATAAATTTTAATAGACATTAAATTCCCGTATTTTAACTCAAAAAGTCTTCACGAATTAAATCTAAGGTACCATAATTATAGATTTGAATTTAGGGACACTATAAATTTTTTAGATACTGTTAAATTCAAATATTTTAATTGATATAGATGTATTAATAAATATAAGACTTTAAATAGTATGTGTAAATTTTTTAGTCATACTTAGTTTCATTGAGATATAAAATTCTCATTTGGTTTTATCTTTCGTATTCGCATCCGGAAATACACTTCCATTGAGCTGCCAATTTTTTTTTAAGAATACTAGGTGCTCGAAAGTGGTAGGTAAAAGTGATGTCCTTTTTATTATCATTGTATTTTCTGCGTCACTGAAAAGTCTTTCCTTGCTGTTGACGTCGCTGGGATAGCCAAATACTTTTGGGCCAACTTACTCAATACGGGAAAACGTTTTTGGTTAGCATGCCACCAAGCTAGTGGACACTAATCCCAAGGGATTTCTTGAACTCCAAGGTAATTTGATATTTCCGATTGTGAGCATCTGTAATAAAACATTGAAGCTAACAAAGAATTTGAATTATTTTGCATATTATCATTTTCGTCTGTTCCATATAAAACCCGTGATTCTTCATATTTATCTTTAAGCAATTCGAAAGCCATATTTTTTAGCGATTCCGGCATAAAAGAAAAAGGTTTGCATTGAGGATCCAAAACTGTTGCTAACACAGCTTTGTCGCTAGGTAAATCCCAATAATGCATCATAGCATCATATAGTGCCGACTTTATTTTTTCTTCAAGGTTTCTACAATTTTGTGGAGTATTAATATTAACCCGACGCTTTGAACTTGATATATTATTTTCTTGTATGTTATCATCCTCATCTTCATAATCAATATCACTATCAAAAGCATCATCAGGAGAATCGAAGTCTATATCCGACATTGTAGTAAATGAAAGCCCTTGCTTTATTACCATAATTGCATTTTATCTAAAGCCGATAGTAGCATATTTACTACCTCCTAGCAGTTCTGTTGCTTCAGCAAAGTGTCTTAACACCGTGGTTAACAATGATATTGTATTCCATTCGTCGGTTGTCAAATAAATTTTTTCTAAGCAAGAACTATCTTTCTTAGCTTGTAAATCATTATTTAATGTTAAATTGGTTATCATCATGCTAATAATGCTTCGAATTTGTATAAGTCGTTTCCAGGCAAGATACGACGAATTCCAACGCGTAGGAACATCGGCAATAATTCGTAATTGATTGTCGTTATCTTCCAGGTCCTAAAATAGTTAATTATAAATTATTAATTATCAATTTTTTTTATGCTTGAATGATATTTGTGTTACTTTGAGATGCATAATACATAGTACGTACGTTTCTTTAGTATTTTTACTCTAATTTAAATTTTCTTATATAATAAAATTTTAATTAAACACTTACCATATTTTCAGACTGGCGCAAATTTTTTTGGGCATCAATTAACCTTTCCGTTTGTTTAGGTATAGTGAAAAATAACATAAGTCTTTTTGCGCGCGCTATAAGAAGTTCGGCATCTAACAACCCTTTTCCAATAGCGAGTTGAAGGGTGTGAGTGGTGCATGGAATTTGAATAATATTCAGCATATGCTTTAAAGCCTTAACCATGTTGCTTCCATTATCAATTGTAATAGTAAAAACCTTATCCTTTAGCTCCTATTCGTTGATTATAGAATTTAATTCTTCTGCAATTAACTCTCCAGTGTGCAGGTAAGGTAGATATTTGATTGTAAGAACCAATTTGTTTAATTGAAAATCGTTATCAATATACGAGCATGTAATTCCAAGATATCCCATATGGTTACGTCCTGTCCACAGATCACAAGTTAAGGAACAAGATATTGCATTATTATTGAGAATTTTTTTAAGATTTTCTTTAGAGCTTAAAAAAGTATCTGTAAGTAACTTTCGGCAGAGTCTTTCACAAGACAACTGGTAATTAGGATCAAATTCTGCCACAAATTCAATAAAGCCAATTCCTTCTCGCATATTTATAGGCAATTGATCTTTAATTAACATACTAACAAACTTTTGATCTCGAGTAGTTTTTCGCTTAGGATCATTTGCTATAATTCTTTGAAATGCTTGATTAATATTTTGTTGTTTGGAATTCTGCTGAAGTTTTTGCTTGTGTAATTCCTCTGTAATTGCATGTCGCGACACCAAGTGTCCAATAAAATTTCCTGTCGAACTGTCTACTGAACCCATTAAACGACCACACGGGCAAGACCCATTTACTCCATCAACTTTAACTAAGCATCCAACTATCCGTTTATATGGATCGACAGGTTTATACAGCTGATAATAACTCTATATCCAACTTTTTCCAGGTACATTATTAATAGGTACAAGTTGAATATTTTTAAGATTTGGATTTGATGGCTGATTTACGCTAGAACTATTTTCGGATGATATATCATGAGTTATTTGAGTTTCATCTTGATCGTATTCGTTATTATCTTCAGATAGCATATTATTTGATGTATAATTATTATCGAATTTATTATTGTTTTTATCATTTAATGATGAAGTTGCATTAACTTTACTTTTTTTAACCTGTTTTTTTCTTTTTTTTTTACTGTGGTTTTAGCTGATAGGTTGCCACGTTTTTTTGGTTGATCAGTTAAAAGTTCATCATCAGAATTTTCTTTTGACTGAGGCTCATTATCACTTAAGGGATTCGAGTCAGGTACATTTTCCTGTTCCATATAATCCATGACGAGTAAAAAGAACTTTTTTTTGCACAGATTATCATTCTGATTAAAGATCGGTTTATAAACTCGTGATTAAATATCATCATGATATTTTAATCACCACGCGTGATAAACCACCAAATCCTAAATAACAAGCTCAAATCGAAAATTCTGAATAGTAATATAGAAATTTTAATAACAAAAAGCATTATAGATACGTGATCGGAACTATGTAGGTAGAAAAAAGACAAAATATATTATATAATGAAGGTACAGGTGTAATTAGAAATGGAAAAAATATTCAAATAGATTTGAAATCTTACAAAGGCATCAAGCACTATGATATTTAAAATTATCAAAAGTGATGAAATGAACAACCAAATGTTAGATACTTCTACAAGCTATCAAATACCAAAAAAATAATTCGAGTAAATTTGAAACTAATTAGCTAGAAAGAGTAATTTTAAAGAAGAATACAATATTGAAAAATAATAAATGAATGGCATTAAATAAAAAAGCATTTGAATATTTTTTAAATCTGCCAAAGCTGGTAATGCTATGGACAACTTGATATTAAACATTGATGCAATAAAAGTATTGCCTTCTTTTTTAATTTCTTCCAAAGTATAAGCCGAATATCTTTTAAAAGGTTTGTTGACGCGTTTGATAGTATTAAATCTAAGAGAGAGGTATTCTAAAGGAACACTAAGTGTCAGATTAAAAAAAAAAAATTGAACATCAAAATCTACAAATTTGCTATTTTACCTTGATAAAGCGATGTGTGGTAATTTATCTTTTGTATAATACAGTCACGCATCCTTATAGTTATACATAAAAATTTTATTTAAAAAGTACTTTTAGAATACGATTGTAGATTATATTTCGTTTTGCAAAACATTTCATATAATTTGCTATGCTTATATGAGCGCCTGTAAAAAATTATTTTTTTTAAAGAAATTTAGAACAAAAAAGGTCATAAAATCAACGACGGTTGGATTTGATGAAAGATAAAAGGAACGCCGAATTAGTTTGATAATGAGTTTAGTGAATTAAATATCACCGTTGTTAAAATAGTAATATACAGGATTCATAAAATCACAAAATTCATTATCGCATTATGTAGTTCAAAAAGAGATAATTTATTTACCAGAAGTATTATTCCCTCAATATCAAATATGCACGCCACTTTATATGATATCGCTATATTGAAATGCGCTGGGAAAAATTACAGCCCAAAAAATAAAAATGGTTTAGCTTCATTAAAAAAAAAAAATATTTTTGGGTCGTTTAGCTATTTATATACCCGTTTTAAACTGGTACAAAAACCTAACTAAAATAAGAAATGATGTTAAATGCAAGTTGTATTTTAATGACAATGCATCCTGTGATACCTACCCTTACCCACAGATACCTGCGGTTTATTCATATTTACCCCTACCCACGGATACCTGCAGATGCCTGCGGATACCTGTTAGGTTATCTGTTTAAAGCTAACGGATAACAGTTACTATTTGTGAAACATTTATGGTATCCGGATATACGGTTAACTGCACGGATATCCGGATAAGGGGTCCATGGGTCCAACCTCTATAAATATCATATGAAAGCATTTTGGAGAAATAATTTGAACTGAAATTTCTTTTTAGAATTTTTTTAAGTTTATTTATGTACATAAAATACTTAAATGGATTGTTTGTTTGTACAGTATTGTATAATCTTTATACCTTAGTACTATTTTGATAGTGCTTTAGTATAGTTTATTTCTTTTTTTTTTTATTTTTGTTAGGTTTTGTCATTAGTACAAAATATTTCTTTATATCTTATCTTGTAATTTTTTTATTTTTGTTTGAATTTAGGTTTTTACTTGGGGTTTGTAGTTATTCCTCTTTTATTTTTTTTTTTATTTTTTATTATTTTTTTCTTGTATAATTAAATTTGGATATGATTATTCTTACTATTGATGCTAAGTAGGAGGGATTTAGAAAGAAATTCCGTATTACTCTTTAGCAGGCTTAAATCTGCTTTATTTGTAAAGTAGTATGATTATACATGAGGACGAAATTATTTCGGGTTCTAAAACCCGAAATTAAAATTTGAAAACAAAATTGTTTTTGACCTATTTTACTTGAAAGACAAAATTATTTGATACTTTTTTTGAATAGACGAAATTATAAGAAACATATCTATATAAATTTTATTTGCTCTTCCTTATAAAAAATTTTAATTTTCTCTAATGAAGACGAAATAGGCCTTTTTCAAAAATCAATTTCGGTGGCATCACTAAGTATAATAGATCATATATAAGTGCTCTCAAAGCAACTAGATAACTTGAATTTTAGATTTAATAAAAGGGTTTGTTTATTATTATATATGTACTATGTATAATATTATGTCCTTTTTTGAATAAAATATCAACAAGAATATCAAAGAGTTAAAAAAAAAATAAAAAAATAAAAATTAACTAAAACTTTTTACTTTGTAATAATACAATCATTTTAACTAAAACATAGTATATAATATATACAAATAAATAAGATACTATAAATACTTTGTTTTATATTCATAAAAAATTTTATATTTGCTACTTATTTATAGATTAAATAAAATGAATATATTATTAGTAATAACTATTTATAAGTTAATGGTATTTTATCTTTATATTTTAATAATACTTATATATGTTATATATAAAATAATACTTAATTCCCGCGAAACCTGTAAATCATTTCATTATATTATCGTAGTAATATGTACCCCTAATTTTTATATGGTAGATATCACTGCAATAATGGTTTACAGGTTTTCCCTTTTCGTCATTCATATGATGATTGTATTGTAGGTAACTACATAGTGGGTAGACTGTAATGCCCGATATCACGCACTGAAAAAGCTGGCTTCTGATTAGTCAACTACCTTATAATAATCACCGTATTTTTCCGAAAATTGGTCTTTTAAAAGTTAATATATTCAAGCTTATTATAAAGATTCGTTATAAAGAGAATTGACTGTACAAATTAAAAGATACTGTATATTACATAAAATTATGTAAACCATAACCTATGTCCCGTAAGGTGCGAAAACCCAACTTAATTGGTCAAAATTTTGATAAACCATGTGATCTTGCTGTCTTTTGATTGCAGGATTAATTACTAAGGCTGAAGGTAAGCACACGTTCTATAATTTTATACGTGTTCGAGAACGAAGGAATTTTCCTAAGCGATAGACGATATTTTTATTATATGTTTTTTATTTGTTAGAATCAGCATATTTTATGAGCGGTTTAGGATAGCGGCTATGGTATTTTTTTTTTTTTAAAAAAAAAAAAGGTGGAATCTTATCCGATTGGTTAACGTTAGGCGCTGATATCGGCAAAAAAAAAAAATTTGTTACACCAGCGTTAAAATCGTTAGCCTTTTATAAATTTACTGTGCTATTTATATAATTCATTTAGCCATTATAAATTGTTTTTTCTCTTATCTTTAGGGAATACAAATATTTCATCCCTGTCCTAGAAAATAAAATAATTTCACTTGCTAACTTGTTTTTATATAAAGATAATAAATACAATGGCGACGAGAGTGTATATTGGCCGTCTTGCTAGAGACGCCCGTGAACGAGACGTCGAAAAACTGTTTCGTAATTATGGCACCATCAGAGAAATAAAACTGATGAATGGTTTTGGTTTCGTTGAGTTTAGAGACCACCGTGATGCTGATGATGTCGTCTACGCTTTTAACGGCAAAAGTTTTATGGGAGAAAAGTAAGTATTAAGTTTAAAAGAAATTTTCGTTCTCATTTTCAATCGGAAAAATTGACGGCTATTAAACAGTACGGCTGTATGTTTCCTGACAATTAAGCCAATTTGCACTTTAGATAATTTTACTAATGTAATTTTATTTTTGAATTTTTCATTAAATTTTGATTTACGACATAGATTGATTGTTGAATATGCTAGAGGAGAACGTAGGCGTCGTGATCGTGATGACCGTAGAGACAGAGACAGAGATGATCGCCGAGATAGAGACAGAGATAGAGATGATCGCCGCCGCGACGACCGAGACCGCGACCGCGGCAGGTATGCCACAAATATTCGGGAATAGCTTGATTGTTCATAAATTTTTGTCACTAACAACTCAAGCAAATTTTGATTCTTTTTCAATAGTCGTTTCGCTCCTCCTCAACGAAATCCTCAATATCGATTGATTGTAGAGAATTTGTCATCAAGTTGTAGCTGGCAGGTACGCACTTTTGTTCCAAAAATCCATATATTTGCCGCCTGCAGCGTTAGCTACTTGGCTGGCCTACTGGTACCAATCTTTATTGCCCCCGGTTTTCTACAAGATTGATATTGTATTGGCTTTGGTTGTAGCTCTCCTTTTCCTATGGTTGCTTGATGTGGCCTTTGGATTCTGTCTACCATTTCGTTTAATGGCTACTCTTTTGAAAATCTGTTTGGATTATATATTACTGTACATTCCTCAAAAAGTCTCAAATGGTACCAAAGCTTTTCGAAAAAACTGCATGGGAAAAAAGGACAGAAAACAAAGGGGGTAAATCTGGAAACCGACCACCATTGACTTCCATGATTTGCTATACCCATCGAACTCATCTTTCGGCTTTTAGAAATGAGCTAGACTAGACTGCATTTTTTGTTTCTTATGCCTGGAAGGAAGAGAGTAGAAGAGCCCATCTTAATATTTGATTACCTCTCGTTCTGATTCTTTTGGGCCTATTATTTGGATTACCATGTACTTCTATTCTTGGGATCTACCGGCTCTTGTTCCTTCCATTGGCATTGGTACTTGGCATATGGAAATTACACAAGAGCCCATGAGGATAGTTGAAGCATATCGTCCGTTTACCATAACTCAATCAAAACCTCCTTCCCCTACTCCTCTACCATTCTAAAAAAAAAAAAAGGATTTGAAGGACCTAATGCGAAAAGCTGGTGAAGTAACGTTTGCCGATTGCCATAAAGACCGCGATGGGGAAGGGTATATTTTTAGTTCGCATAATTTTTGTTTTATCAACGTATATGTGGCTTGCCATAAATGATTAAACGTTTTTATACTTTTCAATTTGTTGGCGTTAGTGTGGTTGAGTTTTCCTCATATGAAGATATGAAAAATGCTATCAGAAAACTTGACGATACTGAATTGAAGGGCAAACGTATTATTCTTCGAGAAGCTCCGGTAAATATAAATTATAAAATTTATTTTAAACCCTATCTTTATGAAACTGACCGGTTTTCAATACAGGATAACGATACTGATCATGATCGTGACCGTGATCGTCGTCGTCGCTCAAGATCTCGTTCCAGATCTCCCCGTCGTAGTTCTCGCCGATCTCCTTCACGCTCTCCGCGCCGAAGCTCCCGTCGTTCTCGCTCAAGATCCAAGACTCCACCAGCTAATGGAAAAGAACATAGCTCTCGCTCCCCTTCGCCTCGCCGTGGTGGTCGTGAGGATTCTCGCAGTCCCAAAAGAAGCAGATCCAGAAGTGGTGAACGAGAGCGTGTCCATGATGATGACAAGTAAGTAGCCTTAAAATTTCTCCAGGGATTACCTAATTCAAAAAGTATTAATATATATGCATATGTATATTTATTTTACATCTAATTTGTAGGGATATGAAAGATGATTGAACGTAATCTTTTAAAGTAAATTTGTGTAACTAAACAATATTGCGTTTTAATATACATATATTCTTTCGTGTATCAGATGATCAATTGAGTTTCTTATTTTTAACATCGTATTTTGCTTTATTCGTCTCTATCAGTCTTGTTGCTTTGCTTTGTTTCATTTCCTAGGTTCTTTCCTTTGCAATGAACGTCTTGTTATTTTTATATAAAATCGTTCGAAATGGCAACTATTAAGCCATACCAAACCTTATAAATCTCTTATTTGTATTTCCTTATTTCTTATGATATAAAATATGAATATGTTACAATATACTTGTCTCAATTAATACGATATTGCATGTGTTGTATTGGTGAATCTTTAAACATTTGTTTCTAATACACGTTTAAAACGATTTATCGTTATAGCAAAGAAATCAAATGATTAAATTTTTGAAATTAGACTAAATCTTTTAACTTGGAATTTTAGAGCCTTTAAAAACAAAATATTTGGTTATATGATTTGACCAGTGTTTAATAATGTGTAATTGGTGGATTCAAAATGCTTAAAAGATTTTTTGTAAGAATTTTAAATTAAACAATTTTTGTAGCTAAATTGGTAAACTAAGTTTAGTAGTATATATTAATAATAAATATAATTTACTATATGTAGTAGTTGTATTTATGTATGCAGTATATTATTTGTATAGTGCTATATATTATAAGTTTTTTTATAAAAATGTTGTATATACTATACTATATTAGTTAAATAAATTAATATATAAAATAAGGTGATAATAAACCAACTAATCAAATTTTAAAATTTCATAATCTGTAATTATTTTTTATATATTTTTTATTTTGTTATTATTTTTTTTATATATTAAAGTCTCTGTTTATAGAGTAGGAGTTTTTATTTAAGATATTTGAATTACAAAGATCTTAGATATTATTAATATTTGTTATTAATAAATATACAACTAGCTACTTATATGCTTTTGGTGCTAATTTAAGTAGTCACTCTAATAGCCTTTTCAATTATTTTGGTTTTTAGAATTTATATATTCAGTTCATTTTTTGAAAGTGCCACTTTTAACAGAGTTGGTACAACTTAAGTTACAGATTTTCTGATTCAACTTAGTTGTCTAAATTGCAGCTATGCTACTATAAAGTACTATACTAGTTGCCATACTTGCAATACAATTATAAGATTGTTATTTAACTTTTTAATTAATGACCTTTCTGTTAATTCTATTTTGTATCACTAGTATCTTCTTAATACATAAGCCATTATAATTTATACTAAATACTTACTAGTTTATTAGAATACCGTACTAGCTTTTTGGTTTTTTTATTCTTGACAAAAAACTTGATAGAGCGGTCTTTGATCTATATAGAAATTATCTATGCTTTAATAATTTGTAGCATAGTATTAACTATAGTAATACTTGCAATTAGTAATTTTTAAATTATTACCATTATTTACTTTTGTTTTTGTAAAGTTCAATTTAATCTTAGTACCTACTATATATTTTTGAAAATAAGTTACTATAAAATATAAACCTATATACCTTCTATGCGGATAATGTAATATTTCTTTTTTTTATCAATGGGTGTGAGCTTATAAGCCTCAGCCCGAGTAGATTATTATAACTTTCAACTGTTAAAAAATTGAATTGGAAATTGTCATATGTGAATAGAAATCTTTGGCATTTTACAATAAGATTTGTGCTCTGTTGCCAACTGTTTGTGTAGCAAAATTATTGCCAGCATTTTTTATTTAGCCGACCAGAATTCTGGTAAATTCCAACCTGAAATATTAGAACTTTATGTATTATATATTAATTTAAGTCAAATATCGAATTAGTATATATATCATATCATATTGAATATATTATTTAATCCTAATTTGGAATTTATAAATGATGCATTAAAATAACCTCATCGCATGATTGCCAAAATTAGCCAATCATATTAAGAAGCAGTATATAAGCATATTGTAGGATGCAAGATACGTAGGTCGATTAATAAGTTTTGTCGCACGTGCCGTATCTTGATGCAGATCGAGGCTTAGCTAAAAAAAAAAATTGCGCAATAAAGCATAATATTACACAAATTACATACAAAAAAACAGATCAACATTTCATATGAAATCTGGTGTGAAAATTTTTTTTAAAAACTCTCACGAAAACAATTGCGAAAAAATAAGTTGCCAGCAACAGCATTACTATACTTACGCTCGTTGGAAAAATGGTGTGTCTATATCTGATATTTATACTGAGTTAGGTGTTGCTGAAGGAGGTAATGCCCTATCCAAATGTACAATTGAACGTTGGGTTAAAGCATTCAATAACAGTGAAACGGCCATTGAAGACGAACCACGCCCTGGGCGCCCTCGCGAAGCAACTACCCCCGAAAACATTGAAAAAATAAAAAATTTGGTAACTGAGAACCCCCACGCCACAACCAAAGAACTGGCTGACCTTGTTGGCATCTTTCAAAGTGTTATTTCCAACATACTTACTAAGGAATTGGGCATGGTGAAAATGTATGCAAAATGGGTACCGCATGTCCTTACTGAAAAACAAAAAAAAACGGGTTGAGGTTTCAAAGAGGTTGCTTAAAAAATTGCAAAAAGGTTTTAATAATATAATTACAGGTAATAAAACCTGGATCCATTATTTTACTATATCGTCTAAAGAAAGTAATAAACAATGGGTTAAAAAGGGAGGAAACCGGTCTCAAATCGTTTAAATAGCTTGATTTAGCAAAAAGCGAATGTTTTGCATTTTTTTTCTGTTGACGGACCCGTGGCTTGTAAAGTTGTAAAAAAAGGTTCTACGGTTACCTCAAAGTATTATCTTGAAAACGTATTACCTGAAGTTTTTGAAAAATTTAAAAAAAAAGAGAAGGGCAAGTCATAACGAACGCCATGCTTCATCATGACAATGCCTCTTCGCATACTGCAAAGAACGTCAAAGGGTATTTGAAACAAGAATGTATAACTGTGCTTCCCCACCCACCCTACAGCCCAGACTTAGCACTGTGTGACTTTTTTTGTTCTCTAAACTAAAAAAGGAATTGGCTGGTTGACGATTTGAACGAATTGAAAATCTTGCACGTGCCGTTAATTCAGTTATTAATTCAGTTCCTAATTCGGAATATGAAAAATGTTTTAATAGTTGGCGTAACCGGCTCCAACATTGCATAGATGTTGACAGGAAGTATTTCGAAGGGATGATGTAATTTTTACCTCATTTGCATTAATAAAAAACTAAAATATTTGTGCTGCGACAAAACTTATTAATCGACCAGACACGTAAAAAATTTTAATTTTTCTGTCAAATATAAAAATCAAAAGGCAATAAAAAATTCTCTAATACCTATAAAAATTTTGTAGTAAGTGTATTTTGATCTGCTGAATAAGTTTACTTAAATAATTTTAATCTGATTTGCTTAGTAAAATTTAGACTTTACTATGTAGTAACTTTTGTCGATTGTGGAAAGACATTTTTGAGTTTTTTTTAAATATTATAAAATTTGATTGGTCAATAGTCCTATTACTAGGAGGGAGGGGTCAGGACCTATGTAAACCCTAATCATGTAATTTACTGCACTTTTCTAAAATATTTTTATTCAAAGTTTAGAAAAATTTTGATATATTTGTTTTGATATATGTTTTGAATTTTTTAAAACTTTAAGTGAAGATAACCCAGTAACTATTAAGTCAAATTTAATAATTTTTGTTATTTAAATTCTATAGATTTATAGAATTTAAACAAAAAAAAAAAGTTCATTGAATTTGGCCCAGTAATTGCTAAAATATCTTTGCTTAAAGTTTAAAGAAATTTTGTATAGTTTGTTTAATAAATATTCAAATATTGAGCAAAAATATTTTAGCAACTACTGGGCCAAATTCAATGAACTTTTTTTTGTTTGAATTCTACAAACCTATAGAATTTTAAAAAAAAAAGTTTGTTGAATTTGGCCCGGCAGTTACTAAAATATCTTTGCTCAAAGTTTAAAAAATCTGCAGGAGAGTATGAATAGCAAATTTGGGGGCATAAAAAGTAATTCCCTATTTTTATTTGTCTATTGTCTAATAACTTTGATTAGACATCATTAGACTGTCTATTGAATCTATTGAGGACCCTGAATAATATATATAAAGGTTATATTGAAATATTGGATAAAAAATGTGCTTTATTACTAAAATGTTATATTTGAAAAGAGGTTATTAGCCAAAAGGTTATATTTAAAAGTGCATAAAAGTCTTCAATGTTATGTTATTTAAAATGGATAAATTAATAAATTTTAGATATGTTATATTTAAAATTTGTATAACCAAATAAAATTTTTTGAAGAAAAATTTTTTTTAAAAAAAATTTTTTTTGAAGAAAAATTTTTTTTTAGACAAATATTTTTTTTTAAAAAATATATATTTGTTATATTTTTAAATGGATAAAATTATTTAAATCTTAAAGCTTATGTATAAAATAAGGTTAATTAGCTCTAATAAAAAGTGGATAAAATTTACAAAAAGTTTATATTAAAGCCTCTATATGTATTATTCAGGGACTTGTCTATAACCCTGCATTAACGTTGGTTGTATTCCGAACGGAGCCGGCAGAAATAAATATTTCGAGATAATCTTTGGCCAATCAGAACTCTTGCCACCAACCAATAAAAATGAATTTTCATCGTACGCGAAAATTTGTCTTTTGAAGGTAACAGTATGGACACACAGGATTTGCAAGTTGTTCAGCAACGCATCCAAGAAACAATTGAAGTCCTTAATGATTTTAATAAGTTGGGGGATAAAGAACGGTTAGGAACACATTTTCAATATACTTACTTTTAATATACCTTAAATTGGACCTGCTCAAAAATCTGAATCAATTCAGGGGGCGTTCTTCCTACGTAGAGCAATTAATAAAAGATATGGCGATATATTATGGTTATTCTGAGTTCCTTCTGGAAAAATTATTTTATTTATTTTCAGTTTCAGAGGTTGCTTATAAAGTTTGCTAGTTCATTTTTTTAAAATATATTGTTATGTTATTTTAAAAATATTATATTTATTTTTACGCTTTAAGGCTGTAGAATTTTTCGAGTCGAATGAGATTTCTAGACCAATCACTATACGAACGAACACATTGCGTACTCGTCGTCGGGATTTAGCTCAAGTATGGCTTAATATGGTTTAATAATTTTTCTTGTATAAAAAATTAGGGTTGATTAATTCATTAATTTTTTTACAGTCCCTAATTAATAAAGGTACTACTTTAGAACCTATTGGAAAGTGGACAAAAGTTGGATTAACTGTATTTGATTCTTCAGTACCAATCGGTATGTTATTTCATAGATTAGAGTTTAAAATATTCAATTGAATGCTTAGGTCTATTTGTTAGGCGCCACACCCGAATACCTCGCTGGGCATTATATGCTACAATCTGCTTCCTCATTTTTGCCTGTTATGGCTTTAGCTCCTCAAGAAAATGAGAAGATTCTCGATATGGCAGCTGCACCTGGTGGAAAAACCACATATATGGCTGCACTAATGAAAAACACTGGTTTGATATTTGCAAATGATGCCAATAAAGAGAGAATAAAAAGTCTTGTGTCAAATATACACCGTTTAGGTGTTAAAAACACTGTAGTATGTAATTATGATGGTCGTGAGTTCCCTACTGTCATGGGAGGGTTCGATCGAGTTCTTTTGGATGCACCTTGTAGTGGTACTGGTGTTATTTCTAAGGATCCTTCTGTAAAAATAAATAAAGTAAGAAGTTTAAAAGTGTCGACTTTGCGATTAAATATATTGCCCATTCATGTTTTTACTAAATATGTTCTACTTTTAGACTTATAAAGATTTTATATTGCTATCCCATTTACAAAAAGAGCTTATTTTGTCAGCGATTGATTCGGTTGACGCGAAATCATCTACGGGTGGTTACATTGTTTACTCCACATGTTCAGTAACTGTTGACGAAAACGAAGATGTAGTAAATTATGCACTTAAAAAACGACCCAACGTAAAATTGGTACAAACTGGTTTAGATTTTGGACAAGAAGGATTTACAAAGTATTTAATAAGTTTTTTTTTTTTTTAACACAAATAGTATGAATTTTTGGAATAATTAAAATTTACTAGGTATCGTGGAAAAATATTTCACCCTTCATTAAAATTAACGAGAAGATACTATCCTCATGTACATAATATGGATGGATTCTTTGTGTCGAAATTCAAAAAGTTCTCAAATCATTATACTCGCACGAATAAAGACGATATTATCGTAGATAACGATAATTTTGAAGATAATTCTAGCCAGAATGATATTCATTTTAACGATGAAGAGGATCAAAAATACATTGAAGGTAGGTCACTTTTAACTTACAATTTCTTAATGCCTACTTGAAAAGCTTAAAAGTTACAATTATTATATGATTTTAAACAGCATCGTTAAATAAATCATTGAAACGAAAAGGTTTCAAAATTCAGAAAGATAATAGTAAATCACAGGAAAGCAAAAAACAACGGTTAAAAGCAGGGGTATCGAATAATTGATTGAATTGATCTCAATTAATTGATTAGTGGCGCAGCCACAATTAAACAATTAATTGCAATTTTTGCCGCAATTTGTAAATGTGAGAACTTACTGATCTTGATGTCAAAATTATTGGCGAGAAAAAAGTTTATTATTTGATTTAATAAAGGAAAAAAAACATTTATGATTAGATAAATAAAAAAAAAACTTATACGATTAAAAAAAAAGCCTATATGATTGGATAAAGAAGTGTTTTTTTTTTAAAAAAACACGTATACTGAAATAGTCTTTATTTTTAAATGCTACGTAGAGGCCTTTTTTCGAACATTTGTTTTCGCTTGTACGTAAAGTATTATTATACGAACTGGAGAAAGAATCTTTGACCCGTATACCTTGGAAAATCTTTTATTGCTAAGAGTAAATGGTAAAATGTGGTCTTCAAGACGTTCACCAAATCAAACAATAGTTTCAATTAGAAGCCCAACATAACAGATAATGAAATTTCACTAGTTCGTTTTGTTACACAAGATTCTGCAGGGATGGCATGTTATAATATTGGACATTGGACAATTTGGACATTTGGACATTTGCCAATTGTCCAAATAATCTTGATTGGACATAGTAATTTTTTTTATTTGACATTAAAAAAATTTAATTTTGGCCTAAATTAAACTTAATTCAGGCCAAAATTTACCAAAACAAAATACTTTAATATACTGTATATTTAAAAAGTATACTGATGCTAATAGCATGAAAAAATTATGTGCCAGGTTTTTGGCGCAGCAAAAACATTTAAAGTTTGATTATATTAGGGTTAGGATTAGGGTCGTGTGTCAGATAGAGAGTCTATATAGTAAAACTGCCCAACGAAAACTTTTTGTTAGTGCGCTAAAGGCGGTTTCTTATGCAAAATTTCAAGAAATAAGCGATTTTTAACAAAATAAACGTTTGTTTTGAAATTTCCTGATCGTGTTACGTTACACCTGATCTTTAAAATCTGATTTGTGGATCAGGAGATCTGCGCCACATGATCGACAAAACCTGGCACAGAATTTTTGTATGCATAATAATAATAATTGTTACGGCTGAAGCTAGAAACGGCTGAAACTGGAAATTTTAATTATTTTAATATAAAATTTTCTAAAATTTTTGGGGCGCATTTTCTTAGTTTTTTTTAATGATTAGATTAGAGCTTAGGTTAGTTTTGATATTAAAAGATTATAAGTGGATTTTGGTAGAATTTATAATTTTAAATCGATGTTCTTAATTTCCAGCTTCAGCCATGACAATAATTATTACTAGGTAAATGTATCCCTTAGATTGTAGTAGAACACAGGCAAATTTGCCTGCGTTTTTGCACTTTTTTAGCTCTGATTTACTTTTTTAAAATGCTAAAATAATTAAATAAAACTTTGTACAATTATATTTGAAAATAAGGATTACTTTTTTGCAAAATTAATTTTTATATTATAAGAAAATAAATTATAGTTACATATAAGCTGAAAATAGATAATTTTAAGAAAAAATTTTTTTAAAAAATTTTATTACAATTTTTCTGCGATTTTATTTAGTTTTAGTTTTAGAACTATAGTTCTTAAGACAATATTGTAGTTTATATAAAGGATGTCAACTTTCATTATTGCAACTTTAATGATTTACTTGTAAAAATTAAGACTTGTATTAGAAGTAAAGATTTTTTTTATAGACGGGAACATATAAAATTTGAAAAAATCTAAAGAAAAATTTTAATAGTAAAAATGCCAATACAAGAACTTTAAACATTTATTATATTAAAGTTTTCTAATGATTTTAAAAAAAATTTATAACAAAGTTACTAAAACAAAACTCAAAGAATATTTTTTACTTAGAAAAGATATGGCTAAAATCAATATTTAAAATTTTATTAAAAATTTTAAAATACGCAGGCAAATTTGCCTGTGTTACAATCTAAGGGATAGCATTGTTTGTTTGGAGCTAAATATTTATAATTAAAAAAGTTTGCTATTTACTAGATAAAAGCATAGCATTGTTTGTCTAAAACTCAATTTTATGTCTTGTACTATAAATATGTTCTAATTTATGAAATTAATAATAATTTTTGATCTACTAGTCCGTTTTGGATGATTTAACTATCAAAATTCATCTCGATGAAACGATTCTAACAAGCCCAAAATCATTAAAATCCAATCACAGGATCCCAAGTTCATTTATCACTAAGTAAATTTCTTTACTATTGAATAACTTTTGATCCACCAGGCTGTTTTGGATGTTTTAACCACCAAAATGTTCATCTCGGTGAGACAATTCTAGCAAGCCCAAAATTGTTAAATTTCAATCACAGGATTCAAAGATCAATAAAGATTTATCAATCATTTAATCAAATTGATTTTATATATAAAAATCAATTTGATTAAATGATTGATAAATCTTTATCGATCTTTGGATCCTGTAATTGGAATTTAACGATTTTGAGCTTGTTAGAATTGTCTCACTGAGACGAACATTTTGGTGATTAAAACATCCAAAACAGACTGGTGGATCAAAAGTTATTATCAATTCATAAATTGGCCAATTAAAAATAATTTAAAAATCATGTGAGTTGACAGATAGAAAGTGCAAAGTTGCGTTTTTGATAGTTTAATATGTGATGCATCAAAAAATTAACTTTTGTATCATGATACGTAGACACTAAAGGTCCTTCACTTCGCTCTGGACAATTATTATTATAAAAATATATATATATTCATATTACTGGATCAACCATTTTACTTACAATATTTATATTTGATATTGGCTATTAAAATATAATTAATCAAACAAAATTTTAGAAACTATAAAATAATTGCATTTCAAAAAGGATAATAACAATAGTTGATTTTATTTTTACTTTTAAAATAAAAACATATTATAAAAGAAAATTTACCAATACAAAAAATTAAAAGAGGTTTATTTTTAGATATAATTAATTTTTGATCAATTGCAAATAGTTATTAGGGGCGTGCCATTTATCACGTGATATTTTTTATTTAGTAGCCACCCCTATCCATGTATGGTATGATCACTTTATCTAATTCTAATTGATTAATATAATATATAGACATGATCACTACCTCTGACCATGTATCTATGATAAAAATCACGTAATATAAATGGCATGCCCCTTACATAGTAAAGTATAAATTCTGCTTTGTAAATAGATAATTGGCGCTTAAATAAACTTGTTTAAAAGACTAAAATACATATTACTAAAAGTTTCATCAAAATTGGAGCAGTTTTTATTATTTGACTTTTAATTTTTTTTTTTTTTTTAATGTTAAGGTGAGGTCATGCCTTTGGACTTTATTGAGTGTATATTAATCGTTACAATATATTGCTTACAATTATTATACTATCTACTAAGTACTAAAACTTGGACTATTTTATCCATAACCTAAACCTACTAGAGCCTACCATACTCCCATTTATATAGCTAGACTAGTTTTTACGTCCCTTTTCCCCAATTTATTTGACTTTTAATTTTAAATTCAACAAATATATTTTGTTAATAAAAATTTAATTTTTGTTGAATTTAAAAATTAAAAATCAATTAATAAAAAATTCTTTGATTTTGTTAAAAATTTTAGAGTATATATATTTTGATCACCTGAATAAATTTATTTAAGTAACTATAATCAATTTGTATAGTAAACTTTGGACTTTACTATATAGCAACTATTGTTGATCATGAG
Source organism: Gigaspora rosea (assembly GCA_003550325.1). Classification (NCBI taxonomy): domain Eukaryota; kingdom Fungi; phylum Glomeromycota; class Glomeromycetes; order Diversisporales; family Gigasporaceae; genus Gigaspora; species Gigaspora rosea. Next base: position 34,581 of record QKWP01000711.1, on the reverse strand, counting down.
GTAGCTTATTTTCAGGTCAAGGATATTTTTGAGTTTATTGACCAAAAAAAAGAAGATAACTTATTTTAGCTTTTGTTGTTATATTATTAAAATTGTCCAATAATTTTACAATTTATTTGAACTTTGTCCAATACCTAAAGGTCCAAAAAATTATTTGAACATTTGGACTATATCAAAATGTCCAAATGTCCAATTGTCCAATTAAATTTATTTGGATATTGTCCAATGCCAACTCTAAGATCTTATGATCTAATTGGCCAATAATATTAACTTGTGGTATAGATTGCAATTGAATTTTCATTACACCTGGTTAGAGGATGCAGTAAATTATATAATTTATTAGAAGAGAGGGGAACTACTCCAGTAGCACCAATGGATTTTTACTAATCTGCAATCTAGAACATTTGATAAGAGCGCTGACATTTATTAGATAATATTTTAGGGAGTGGGGGTCAAGAAAAATCTTACTTAGTTAAATTTGATTGGCTAAAATTTTATTTATAAATCTTACCTAGGAGGAGAGGGTAAGCTTCTATAGTAAATAGATGTTAGGGCGCTGACAGATATTCCGTAATATTTTTAGGGGTGAAGGGGGTAGCTGGGTATAATATACTATATATATACTTCATATATAATGTGGGGGGGAGGGGGTAACTCCCTTAATAAAAAAATATTACGTAATATATGTCAGCGCCCTTAGATAATAAATATCAGCACCCTAATTTGTTACATGATAATGTTTACAAATGCATTAAAAATCTTTAAACTCGTATAAGTTAGAGTTAGGGCCAATAATAAAGTTTGAGTTAAAAGGTTTTTTAAGTAAATTTACTCAAGGAATTTTTTTTGTTAAAACATAAAAGTGGTTTCTTATACAAATTTTCTTGATATAAATGTTTTGGTTTGATTTCTGATTGTGTTATATTACATAAAATGAGACTCGCTATTGGATAAGACATCACATGATCAGTAAAAATCTGTTAGTGCTACTGGAACAAATGGTTTATGGCACATACCAAATTATATGGTTTGTATATACCAATTATCAAATAATTTAAATGTATGTAAATGTCAAAATAGAAGTTTTTTTTAACAACCAACTAACTAAATTCAATAAAATTTTTTAAACAATTCTACAAACTAGTAGAATTTATTAAAAAAATTTTATCGAATTTTATCAAGTAGTTCTTAAGAAAATTTGATTCAAATTTTAAAAAATTCCTATTATCATAGCTGTACAAAAATTTTCTAAACTTAGAATGAAAATTTCTCAACAACTATCTGATAAAATTTAATAGAAATATTTTTAAATAACATTTATAGCATAATAGGATTTATTTAGAAAAAATTTATCGAATTTTATTGTATATGTATCAAGATAATATAAATATCTAATTTTTTTCATATTGTATTCCTGAAACTAAATCAGACTTTCAATTATCAGACAACTATACAATAATATCATTATTGTATAGGATTAGTTTATACTATCATAAATATTTTTCTAATCACATGCTAGATATAATATTTGATTAGCTGATTCTCAGCCAAACAAATTTTATATCTGGCATGCAATCAGAAAAATATTTACAATATTGAAAATCACTTATAATATGAGCCAATTTGAGTAATTCATAAGTAGAGCTTATTTTTTTTAAACTTTAAAGCTTAATAACTTCTGATCTACTAGTCCATTTTAAATAATTTTACTACCAAAATATTTGTCTCTTTGAAACGATTCCAACAAGCCCAAAATCATCAAAAACCAATTACAGAAACACGAGAAAATGCGCTATCAAATAGGTGACGCACTTTTAGGATTGGACAAATGGTTGACCTAGGTCTAACCAATTGTCCAACTATAAAGATACGTCNGGTTAGACCTAGGTCAACCATTTGTCCAATCCTAAAAGTGCGTCACCTATTTGATAGCGCATTTTCTCGTGTTTCTGTAATTGGTTTTTGATGATTTTGGGCTTGTTGGAATCGTTTCAAAGAGACAAATATTTTGGTAGTAAAATTATTTAAAATGGACTAGTAGATCAGAAGTTATTAAGCTTTAAAGTTTAAAAAAAATAAGCTCTACTTATGAATTACTCAAATCGGCCCATATGTACAATAACTATAAATTAGTAACAAAAATTTATAAATATAGGAATTGAATAAAAGTAATACAGATCAAATAAAGCCCTATCAGGAACTATATAGTTAGATAAAAACTAGAGATGTATCAGGTTTCGATATGTATCTGGTTGTAATTTTTAAAAATATAGCCCAATTAGATAATCAATAGGGCTATGATGATAACCCGAATATAAAATGATAAATAAATTATATCAAAATATAATCAGAAATAAATTGGATAAATTTATATAAGGCTGCACAAAATTTTATACTTGGTTTTCATATCATGGGACGGTGGTAAGTGCCCCGGCCGCACGGCTTTTTTTTTTTTTTAGTCAAAAATTTTTTTAATAAATAATGATAAAAAAGATCTTATTAAAGCTTGTTTATGTTATTTATTTGTTTATATTAACGTTTAAATCCTGTTTTTTTTGTTAAACATATCATTATTGGGATGATCTATTTTTGGAAGGCATGCATTATTATATTCCGATCGGATACATATATAAATAGTGCTTCGATTCTATTTTTGACAGCTCAGATTATATCAAATTCAGATTAAAACTGCATTATATTATATATATAAACACATCCTTAGGTCAGTTATTCAAGTTCTTTAATAAAAATCTCTGATCTGGATATTCAGATTGTCGAATTCAGGATCGAAGCTCGATAGAAACAAAACCCCCATTAAAATATCTCAAAAAGTATTAGTTCCACGATATTTAAAACATTCAGATCTAAATTAAACTACTGCATACAAGTAACGATATATTAAATATTTATATCGAACGATTTGATGCAGATTGGCATAGATCGATTTCTTTTGTGACAGAAGCTAAGCTTTTGAAAGTTGAAACTAGGTAGGGGAACGATTCTATATTCCACAAAAAGAAGTTATACTGCTATTAAATTTGATCTTAACGTATCTCAAGAAATGATTATCAGGGAAGTAAATGAGCCATTATTGGTAATAACTTTAGAGGTGATTTAATGTTATGCCTGCAGATTAAGCTAAAGCGAATAAGAAATTATCAATTCAATTAATAAATGATTTTTAGGTTCATATATTAAATCAACACGAATAAAAAATAAGGTAAACTGCTTATTTTAAATACTTGGAAAAATAATATATAGATACTATATTCGCTTCAATTAAGAAAAGAATTATGTCTGATATAGGTGACTCTCTATTTGTTATAATAGTATAACAAATAGAAAGGTTACCAATATTAGACTTAATCCTAAGAGAAATTAAATAAATAAGGTGTTAGATTTATTGATTGAAAATACTATTGAATCGGTCTAAGTCATATTGAAATATTTGATACTTAGCCTTTCTTTTACATCTTTCAGATTCGTTAGTTTTGACAATTTCTAGTTTTGCCATATGTTTCACTAGTTTCGTCGCATTTCGCCATTTTATTTTTTTTTTGTGAAACTAAAACTAGGTTTCAGCTTTCGCCAATGTGAAACCTCTAGGTTTCGATCAAATTAATCACAGAAAACACTTGATCAAATCAATGTTTAATACAATAAGGCCAGCTAACTTTATCGAAGATATATTTTTATGTTAAAATTGATGAACCTAAATTGCTATACCGATATGAATAAAATAATGTCTATACTTACAAGCTAAAATTTTTTTTCAATAAAAAATCTTTAATTTATAATGATTTCTGAAAACAAATTAACATTAATAATGCAGATATCTATAGTTACAAATAAGAGCATTTATACTTATAAAAGCATTCAAACTCCCTCAAAAGATCCATTTTGAAAGTTAAGAACCGTAGGGCACGAACAGATGATATTAAAACTAATTGGCAAGGCAATAAAGCCCTATATAGAAAAAAGAATTAAAAACACAAACAAGCGGTTTTGCAAAAAAAGGCTATGAACCAGAAGAATAAGTAATCCTACGATTATCGGCATTGAAGATGTTTGAATGAAAAACTTGATTACAGATCTTTAAATGAAATCAAGACCAAACGTCACATTAAAATGTAGCGCAAATCGTATCACTTGATCTGCAAGGGTGCATAAATTAAAGCTGTTAGAGACAGTAAATTTTTCACTAAATCTCAATCTCAATTCAGACACGGGAAGTAAACTTCTAAATAATTATGAATGTGGGTTTTTATTTACAACATGTCAAATTCTAATATTCGTCGTAAAACGATTAGAGAGCGTGACCCGAAAACTAGAATGTTTTATCCAAGAATCTGATTAGTGATTTAGATGATCCAACTATGTGGAAATAAACAAATTAGCAATCGATTGATCATGAGAATCAGACTACTCAGTTTTGTCTTTAACTAGTTTGTAAACGACTGTTTGGTTTATCTGTTAACACAACAGATATAAATAACTTGTTAATCAACAGGCATAAATAAAATAAAACGATAAGAATGAATCGTATCAATTTTATGATTTGAAAGCACATTATATCAACTTACCACCTCAATAAAGAGCCAGTTTATCTATACCTTTAAAAATGATAAAGAATATAATTAATTGTGGTTGATCTTGTAAATTAATTGACTTGGTTAATTAAATGTGATCGATCGACAATTATCCATAAATATGTCAAGAAACTTTGTGGTCAAAGAACACTTTTTGTAAAGACAAGGCTTCTACAGGTGCACTATCGTAAGTTTTGTTCTTCACTTGTCATATTTTCTTTTTTCCTATTACAGTTACAATGCATATCGTTAGTGTATTGATATGATTGAACAGAGCGGAGCCTAAGTTGCGAAATAGTGAATCTGCTTTGTAGATTGGGTCAGAGTGAAGTTCGCCATTTATTGTTTTTTTATTATATGAGTATTGCCAAGGGAAAAGGGCACCTCTGTTTTTTATCTGATTCAGCCCTTCTGATTGATGACATATCGGGCTTTAAATTATATAATAAAAACCTGAAAATTATCTCGATACTATAGATTAAATCTATGTTGTTAGGATAATTTACAGGAGTTCGCTATATAATTTAAAGCCCGATGTGTTATCAATAAGAAGGGCTGAATCAAATATAAACGGAAGTGCCTCTTTCCCTTGGCATTATCATAACAGATTTCATTATTTCATAACTCAGGTTTTACCTGTCGTTTTATGATTATGCTGATATTATAAATTCGCATTATCTATACAATCTAAATTGTCATACTACAGAAAAATCCTTTAAACGACGTGGTTGACAGGTTCACACTAAACCTTTTTTATCATCATAAATATTGTCGACCTTTTTGGTGGGCATATTGTTTAAACGACGTGGTTGACAGGTTCACACTAAACCTTTTTTAGCATCATAGATATTGTCCACCTTTTTAGTGGACGTATTGTTGAAATTCCTTTAAGGGATGTCCATTTTTAGTACATCATAAAGTAACGCTATGCAGTAAGGCCTGATAGTGTAAAGATGGGTGAAACTGATAATAGGTTGTTGAAACATATCTGCGGATTTTTGGAATTTTAACTTTTCTAGGGTCATAAATTTTATATTAGCCGATCATCTTATACCCTAAATTAGTGATCATCTGATTATTTATCACTCCAAATTTATCTAATAATGAGATTTTAAAAACAAATTTTATATATATTAAAGCGTGTCAAACCAATCACCCATCCTTAAAACCAATCACCAATATTATTAAATCTATAGCAATCTTTAATTTACCTTGGTAAGCAATATATAATATATTTAAAAACTATAAATATTTTATTTCATCGCGGTAATAAGCTTAATTAGCAAAAACCATTTACTAATTAAATTTCAAATCATAATTCTATAATATTTAGAACTGACATAGCATGATAGTTAGCAACTGGACTAGCAAGACAAGTAGCAT